>CAJNIZ010009968.1:75667-90908 GCA_905231905.1 Symbiodinium pilosum
ACACACACACACACACACACGCAGGCAAAACCTTTTTATCTCGCCAAGCCACTGCCAATTCGGGGGCTGCTTGCGTCTGAGACATGGGGGCTGGCCGAAATTGTGGTGCCTTTTGGGGTACCCTAGACATCAGAAGCTGTAATATTATGAGGGTCCCAGTAGCAACCACAATTTTGACAACATGGGTTTTCCGAAAGCTGGGGCTGCGGACGTCTGATACGAAGTCATTTCCTAAAAACTCAAGTTTAGGACTGTTACAGGGTTTATATGTTCTTGGGCTTCGGGCTGTTCGTGGCAGAAGCCCAATATACCTATATTCCCCCACCCCTAAACAGGCCCCATGTGCCATTGGGAATCCAAGCCAATTTTCCCTACCTGAACCCTAAACCTTAAGCACGAACCCTAAACGCCTGAACCTTAAATCCTGAACCCTAAACCTTTATCGTGTGACGGTCCTTTGGTGCTGCCCAAGCTGAACAGTTCCCCGAATTTCGGAATGTCCCATTTCTGTTGCAATGCCTTCGCAAAATTTTGCGACTTCAAAAAAATCACCCAAAATCTGACATATCATTGAAAGATGGGAGAGGGCGCTCAGCCCTTCGGATTCTCAAGATGCAGAGGATGGAAGGAGACAGGCGAGGGTTTCGAGCTGGTTTTGGGGGGTTCACGGGATTCGAGTTTTAGGTGTTGGGCATTTAGGGGGTTCAGATTTTAGGGGTTTGGGGGGTTTGGGTGTTTGTGCGTTTAACGGTCTAGGCTTCAGGGAGATTGAGGCAAGTAACATTAAACTTCCCTTATGAAACACTACAAACAAAAGGATAACATATCCTGCAGAAACACGTCTCAGGTGTTGTCAGAAGGATGGATGTTTCTCACACAATATGTCACAAGTACACTATAGCTCTCGCACTGCATTAACTTTGTCACTCCGTGACCTCACAGTTGAGAACCCAAGTGCTCAAAAGCAGCAGCAGACGGAAACATTTCGTAGCGATCTATCTTCCATTCGTGGCGTTGTCTCCTGATCCATATGGAAATCTCCAGAAATTAATGGACCCCAAAACAGGCTCCAACATGCTGAAAACTTATGATGGGGACCCCCGAAATGGCACCCCTGATCTTGGGAAATCCCGACATTGTGAATTCAGTTGAACATATAGTCTGTGATAGTCTGTGGGCACTGGATGTAATTAAGTTTCAGGAACTGAAGAAATCCGCTTCGCAAGAGCCCACTCTATACTACATTCTGCAAGAGTCTGCAAGAGTGTGTCAGCGTGTTCTTTTACCCATGCCCTACGGCAGTATAGACCTGTTCTGTGCCCTGGCATCTTCGCAGCCAAATTGCTAGATAGCATGCGTGAAAGCGTTCCTGGGAAAGCTAGTTCACTTTCTGTTCAAGCCCACGGCGACCTTCACAAAAGTGTCAGCGACCTTCCTCATGAATGGCATGGAGACTGGATCAGATGTTCACCCGCAAAAATAACCTGGAAAGACAGGCGCTGCCTCACTTGCGGAGTCGTAACTAGAACAGGTTACACTGTTCAGAAACTCAAGCAATACAAATCAAAGCTCCAGTGCTGACATCACGAAACTCACCCAAACGTTTAGGGTCCAGGATGCAAAAATTGCCCTGTACTTTGGGCAGTGGGAGGAAACTGGCGTGGAGGGTGCTAGTGACACCGTAGATGATGAGAGTGGTTGAGAAATTGTCCTTCCGCAGCAAGTTGAAAGAGGATTCTGTGAGGGTTCCACGAAAGGAAGCTGATGGCCCAGCAAGCGAACCACCCCTTATAGCACAAAGCAGTGCAAGAGACTCCAAGTACCTCATGGATGGTTTTTGGTCATCACAAGAAGCAGCTGTCACGCTCAGCAGTCTGATGCCAGGTGTGCTAAAACAAATCTAGTGCTCACATGTTAGAGCCCGAACTAGCTTGGTGCCTGCTAGAGCTTAATTACTTCAGGATAACACAGGGGCCTTACTTGTGTTTATGGTAAAAGTTCGGGATTTAGCGTTCAAGCCCAAACCTGCAAACTCAAACTCCACAACCGGAGCTCACTGGTCTACAGCTCTTCCTGTATCTTTTGGTGTTTATATCCCTGTCATATATCCTATACAAACCCCTGCAAGCCCACCCTGAAAGAAAGGGTGTTGCGAGAAGCCACGAGGTACCAAGCTGTCTCTGGGAGACACTTGCTTCCGAGCTCTCCCACACACAGCCAGCGGTTTTGCTCCGAAAGCTGTATGCTGTAGGGGCCTAATTTTCTACAAACATCTTATTTGAGTTTAGCGTGTAGGGTCTTGAGGACCCTGTGCCATAAGTATACATGAAATCAAACATTGGTGCTTATGTAGGCCCCTACATTACTTCACAAACGACAAGCTGTACAAGTTGTTCGAACGGCCAAACGTGCCTTTCGAGTAGCTTTGGTAAAGTCAGCTTTGCTGGGTTGCTGTTAAGGCATGTATGTAAATAAACTTGTAATCCTGCTTACTTACTACATATCATTACGACGGTACCGAATGCAAATAAACGTGTCAGAATAAGGAGGCCCGACTTCTTATTATATACATATACATATATCATCACTACGGTACGTTGATTGAACTTCCTTGACAGCAGCCCAGCTTTGCCAAGCTTCATCAAAATTGAATCACCGGCGCACGGGTCAGCCGACTGCTCCAGCGTTTGCAGAGCTGCATTGAGTGGTGCCCGACAGGAAAGTCACAGATGAGTTCATCTATCAAGTAGTTCGGGTTTGGGTTTGACGGGTTAGTGTTTAGTTTTTATAGGGTATATACAAAATATTGTCCAGGTGCAGGGTTTGAACCGATTGTGTGCGAGTTTCCGATTGAACTTTTGCCCTGAACAGTATATGTAATTAGCTGCTTTGATTTTAGGTCTTAGGGTTTAGGGGACCCTAACGCTTCAGATTGCGCTCAAGCATTGCAGTGTAACTTGTTGTTGCACCTGGAATTTGATTTGTTTCCTGCAACTAGCCCCCTCTCCCGAAACATTAACCCCCCTTTCCGTAAATATGTTAATACACCACACGGGGAATATTTGATAATAGGGTGCCCTAAACCCAGGGCGGGTTGGCCTTCTTTATGTTAGAAGTGAATAGTTTGGCTACGGGCAGCTAGCCAAGCAGATCCCTTCGATCGCATGATGCAGTCACCACTACTGTTCATCATGAAGGATTTCATGACCTTCCTATACCATAGTACTATAATTCCCCCTGTATCAGGTACTTAGGGTTCTGATGTATTTTTAGTATCCACAGCATGGCTTAGGGTGTGTACAAACTGTCAAGGTTTCAGGTCTGGAGTTTTATGCGGTTCGTGTGAATTTCCGCTTCAACCTTTTTTTTTGCGCGAGTTTGGGGATTCAGGGTTTGAGGGTTGAGCGAACCCCACTACAGGGATCCGTATTACTAAAAATTTAGGGAAATGCCCAAGTCTGAAGGGAGCTTAAGCCTTAAGCTAGTGGCCCCCAAACGTCTTGGGCATGTGCTGGATGTGCCTAAAGGCTTATGCGGGGTGGTGGTGATGGGGATAAATGGTTTGTTTGATGAGGGTATTACTAATCAAGCTACAGCGTTTCCCCCCTTTAATGACATGTCAGGGCCGGGAAATGCAGCGTTAGAATTTCAGGCCGGTTGGGGTTCAAGCTTTTTTTTCCTCCTTTTGGGGTCTAGCGTTAGGGCACAAATCCTTGGGCATGGGCTTGGTGCAGCCAAGAATCAAGTGGAGGTTTCTTCAAATCAAATTGTTATGTCCCTTACCTCTTTCTCTGAATTGGGATATTTAAGCCCTACAAATCCTAACGCTTAAAACTCTAAACCCTGAAACTTAAACCCTAAGCCCTAAGCCCCTAAAATCCCAAACCCTAAAATCCCAAACCCTAAAACCCTAAACCTTAAAAACATGAAACCCTAAACCCGATCCATGGTCTCTGGGGGTCTGGGGGTGCGTTGGAGTAAGGATGCCCTACTGTTGAAAGTTTCCCATGGGCACCAACTACTTGCAATTCTTGGTTGGGAATGGAGAAGAGCAGTTTGAGCGTTTAGGGCTTAGGGTTGGGGGTTGTTACGGTTTAGGTACAAATGCAGCTGGCATGGTATCGCATCAGACCTGACTCTCGTACACTTCTCCACTCGCAAAAAATCCTCTAGTTCACGCCACAAACACCATTTTCTGGCAGTCTTTGAAGCATCAAACGTTTCTTGCTGAAGCTGGAACCTGTTTGGCCAAGCTCGGACTACGGAAACACTCACTCTTTTAACCTGATCATAGCCCATAGCCTCCGATAATTACCATTTTGGTCATGGATTCCCCCTGCTACCCCCCAATACTACCCCACATTAGGTTGAGGATATTTGCAGCCAATCTAAGCTAATCGAAGGTAACACTAGTGCTTTGGAAAACAACCAACCCAAACCCTAAGCCCTAAACCCTCGACCAGCTGAAAAGGTCTTCGTGGCAGCATGGAAGGTGGAAAGCCAGCCACCACACTACCCTGTCCTGGATAAAGGGGTTTGATGTAGGCTTTGGGAATTCAGTGTTTGGGGCTTGGAGCTTGGATTCAGGGTTTGGGGATTTAGGGTTTAGAATTTGGGGCTTAGGGAGTAGGGTTTGGGCTGTAGAGATTAGGTTTTAGAATTTTAGGATTCAGGGATGCTAAAGCCCCGAGAGTACATAGTGGCAGATCACACGAAACGGAAACTTTCTTGGAAATCAGGCTGTGTCTATTCACTTACGTTAATTGCGCAAAATTGGCTCAGGGTGTGCTGGCTCGGCAGCAAGAACTTGGCTCACATTTCAAGATTGAAGAGACACTCAAACCATGTGAAAACCTTAAACGCTAAACCCTGAGCCCCTAAAACCAAGAACCCACAAATCCCTAAAGCCTATCCTAAACCTCCAACCGTGATGGTCAAGCTCATTTGAGCAGGCCAAGCTGGTCTGCATGGTTCCATGGACACGACAAGAATGCTAACACAAGAATCCGAATAACCATGGTAGCTGGTAGCTTTCTAATTGCAATCAGAATACTATTCATAATAATCAACCTAACAGCAGTACTATCATAGTGACTATAGTAAGCCTGCCCTGGGACACAAAACGCTTCAGCGTTTCAGGCTGCGCGACAACGCTCTAGACAATCCAGTTTGCGTAAGCCTCAGCCGAGCTTGTAGGGTGTATATCGGGGAACATTGAGATGTAAAAAAAGATATATAAACTCTCCGCCGAATCTTTAAATGGAACTCCGCATAATTCCCTTGAACGAAAAAGTCTTTGTCAGGCCCTTTCGGGGCTTCCATGTTGCTTTGGGGGAGGCTAAGGGCTGTTAGGAGTGGAGGATACACACCGAGAAATGAAAACTACTACAGAGGTGTTTCATGCTGCATCCTGACTTGGGAAAGGTCCACAAGGCTGTAGTAGGGCTGCGCAATGCAAGGGTATGCCTAAATAGAACTAAACTGTAATTGTCGAATACCATTGTCGTAAAATATCTTTACGAGGGAATCATGTTGGTACTGTCCAAGGCCGCTAAATTATGCTCTTGGCAACTATTCCACTTTTGACGGACTACTGTTCATAAGGCCGTTTTGGAACTTCCATATTAGTTTGGGGAAGGTAAGACAGCCGTTCACTCCAATTTTCAACATTTGGGATATATGTTCCTGGCAAAAGAACACGTCCGTGCGTGTCCTGCAACCAGAAAGAATATGAAACAAGCTCCACTTGCTAAACGTAATAGTTGTAGAATGAATGGAAGCACCCTATACCTTAGAGATTATGGTGCATACTGTAGTAAACTAAAGGTATGCAAGGCGTTTATTATCAGCAGCACATGCGCTCAGAGCCCTAAGACCCACACCCTACACCGCAAACCAAAAAGCCTCAAACCTAAACCCTAAATGCCTCACCCAAAGCCCTAATTCGCAGCTGAACCCCACCATGCCCCCCACTCTAAACCCTCAGCTTACACCCCAAAACTCTAACCCTAGGTTAAAAGTTGAATTCCGAAACATGTGAGGTTTGCAGGGAGGAGTGGTGCGGAGTTTAACCCCTTCAGGAAAAGAATAACCTCCCAGCCCTTAGATTCCTGGATTCAAAGCATTTTGGGGGCCAGACTTGGGGTTCAAGAGAATTCTAGAGGCAGAGGCCATTTTGTGGAAAAAAAACAGAATGGATGAACAAATCCAGTTCCCAAGTGATAGGAACGTTTTGCTGATCTTAAACTAATAGGTTTATTACCTTCTAAAAACTTCGATGCGCCCCTCATTCTTCAAGAGCGCGGATCATAACGAACTGTCACCCTTTATGGTATAACGGTACCCTGATCGGACTACTTACTGTCAAGGCCGCTGCTGCTAGGGGAGGGGATTCAATGCTTCGCATGCTTCTCGGATCCAATCGTGCTTCTCTGGAAAAGCACTCCACCCTACGACTCGATTGGCGCCAGCTTCACCCAGAAACCCTAAACCCTAAACCCCTAAGCCTTGAACCCCCATACCTTGAACCGCAAACCCCTGAACCCCAAACACGTCCATAGAAAGTAGAAGTCTCCGCCACAACGCGTATAGCTACCCATGAACCCCCAACTCAACAAGCCGCCTGCCACATGGGGCCGGCGGCCTGGACTGAAAGTCACTGGATGAGTTGCGGCGTCTGCAGTTTTAGGGTTTGGGGTTCGTAGGGTTTGGGTTGGGTTGTGGGTGCCGAGTTTACACTTTAGGTTTGATTCGGTTGGCAGCAGCTTGTGCTAACATCGCACACCAGAAACCACATGAAGAACGAGCCCTCAATAAGTGGATGTGGCGCGTCCCAGTCGTCAACATGAGGATCTGGGGAGCCAGCGGCTTCCAGATTTCTTCTATCACCTCCTTTATGGAGTCAGGGAGCTGCATGCAGGCACAAAGCCTGTGCACCTACGTGCAACTCTTTCACTCCATAAACCAAAGCCATTGGCTTTGCTTGGGGCGACGGGGAGGGCTCTGTCAGTCCCTCACAGAAGTTGTTTACTTGAACAGGCTTGCCACCACCAAGTGTCGGACATGCTCAATGGATATGGACAAAACCAGGGTCCACATTTTGCACCTAGGATGTCTTTCATACTGTTGAGCACCACCATCTTCTGCTGATTTTTTTGCAGAAGATGTTCTCTTCCTCTGTTCGTCGTAGCAACACTTCTGGGGTTCGAGACGGGCACGGATGAGCTTCACACTTGCGAGGGCGGCTTTTGTGATGATACCTCAGGGCCCCAGAATGGTGTTAAGGGGAGCCCACGTAGTGTCGTACTACTGCATAGCGTGCCAGATGATATTGTGGCATTATCGCTGGACGCTCATGAAGGATGGTACGCTGTAGGCTTGAGGATTCGGGGATTGGGCTGTTGACTTTACAGAATAGATTCAGGTTCAGTCTCATCATGAACCCTAAACCCGGAAAGCCCTTAACCCATCCTAGACCTTGTTCACCATCAACCACTCCAACCTAAGTTTTCATTCCATGTTCCATGTGCTGTTCCATCCGATTCTCCACCATTAGTGCTCTAAACCTCCTTACCATCCCCATAGCGTCTTATAATATACGCCCCATCCTAAACCCTAAACCCAATGTGGTATATATATATATACAAGTACATACAGGATAGTTTCCAAATGTCACGGCCCTCCTTATATGCCCAGTATGCTCTGGTTGGGATCCCAAAAAGGGATCGCCGGACTTACGGAACAGCCCCAAAACCTACCCTCACCCCCCCCCCTTCATAGTCTCCAGCCTGGCTGCAATGTCAGGAGAAAGGACGAGAAGCACCACAAGATTGAGGCAGGCAGGCTTGCCTTAGGAGGGTCAACCGCCAAACGGTTTGATGTGTAGGGTTTGGGGGTTCTATTAACCGCTTAAACGGTGTAGGTTTCGGGGGTTATATACCTTCTAAACGGTTTAGGGTTAAAGGTTTAGAGGTTATGTAATGCAATCTAGGAGTGTACAGGGGAATGGGCAAATCAAAGCTACCATACGGTTTAAGGTTTGGAGACTCGCCTCAGAAAATCCGAAGCAAAAGGCATGTTGTTCGAGTTTATGGTTTAGGGCTTACGGTGGCTTACGTACTAGGTTTTGGGGTTTAACGTTTTGGGCTTTATGGCTTGGGGGTTTTTAGGGGTCCAGGGTTCATGGTATTGGCAGCTGCATCGGCCTCTACATTACTGGTGGCTAGTAGGGAATGAGGACTTGGAGAAGAAAACGGAGGCCGAACCAATGTTTGGGCGGGTCCACCCCCTCATTACCCACACTGTTGGCAGCTTTGGGCTTAGGGGTTTTTAGGCTTTAGATGGGGTTAGGGTTTTCGGCAAAGTGCCAGTAACACTGTTCGGCTCCAGCAATTGTTCTGTGTCCTGCAAACGAACATGTTTTGGCTGTACATTTTGCACAACAACTGTAAACTTTTGAACGTTGCAGCACCAGCTTCTGTGACCCCAATCTCTACGCAATGAGCATTGTGTTTGCCCCACAACCTACCGAGCATGGGGCAGACGGCGCATCTATCATCTTACTGCCAAACGGCTCGAAAACCAGATTGCAACGGTGCAATATCTCTTGCCAAACCATATACCCTAAACCCTAGACTCGAACATAGCGAACCCGTCCAAATCCCTTTTCCCTGATGTCCTTTAACCCCGAATCTCCCTAGCAGGCTTCGGGCCTTTAAGGACTTGGGGTATACGGCCTGCCTGGACCCTGTGTGTACGTACTTCATGCTAAGACATAACACGAGGCGAGAATAGGACATTCATGGTCCAGGGGGTAATAGCGCCCTGGGGCCGAGGGCCGGATCTACGGGCTGAGGGTTCACCTCCAAACAAACACAAATAAATTTGGGTTTGAGGGTTTAGGGTTTTCAAAACTGCCAATGCTGCTTGCAGATGTGGATCCCGATATGGGGACTGGTTGTCCGGGGAGCTTCTGTTGTTTGGTTTCCTAGGTGGAGTGTAGGCTCCATCAGGGCCTGGGGTTCTAGGGCTGTTCAAGGTCTTCGGCTCTAGTCTTTGGGGAAAAGGCTTATTGGGGGTATTGTTATCCCAAAAGGGTCAACAAATCTTTGCAAACTCCAACTCCTGGTTTTTCCAAAGCAGGTAGACCATAACTATAGTCTTTCTTCCCCCAATTTCCTACCACTCTAAGTAAGCCCTGAACACTAAATACCCATAACCCCTCAATGCGACAAGTTTGGGTGTGATGGGCTCTTTTCAAGACTATAGGGTCAATAGGGGCACCTCTTCAGGAGCCCCTCGACATCCAACCCCAATAGGCCCCAATCGGTACCCTAAATCTCAAACCTCAAACTGAGCGCCGCATTTGCCGGCGGAGAGCATAGCAGGTTGGAACCAGTAGAACGGTGGTCTGGGCCCCTTTCCCTGTAGGGGGCCTTCCTGGTCCCCGTGGAGCCAATACCTGTAAACCCAAAACAATGCAATTCTTAACAGACTGGGCCGTTTTTGGGTGCTCTGCGGGAAGCGGCTTTCCTTGTAAGGGCCTTCCCCTGTAAAAGGTGTTTTCAGCGTAGGGCCTCCTTGTCAGGGGCCTTGCATCTTCATGGTAAGGGGCCTTCCCCTTCAGCAGCCTTTACCGCCTTCCTCGTATGCGACCTTTCCCGCCTCCGCAAGGGCGCCTTGCCCCGTAAGGGGCTTCCCAGGAAAGGCCTTCCCCACAGGGCGGCCTTCCACATAAGCCCTCCCTGCACGCTTTGCGAAAGCCTCACAGGTCTTTGCATCCAACACACACACACACATGGCCCAAACGCAATTTCCAAACTGAGTACGCCCCCCTTGGTAGGGGCGTGGGGAGTAGGAACACGCTAAACCCGACCAAGGTCATAAACTGGGTGGGGGAGTTGGGAGAGATAAGCGAACCTGGGCGCGTACCCGTAACACAAGTTCTACGGTGGTGTGTGCGGAACGTCTCACACGCCTTCAACCCTAAAGCCTTAAACCTAACCCTAAAGCCTATTCTATGGGCCCCAATAGTCAAGAGGGCAGCTGAGCTTCCCTGTAAGCCACAGCGGCGACGCGGGCTCCACCTGCCAGAAACAGAGGCACATTTTTGTTTGCGGTGCCTCTTCTCCAAGAGCATAGGCTTTGCGGACGGGTTTTAAGGTTTCAGGGTTTTAGGTTGGTTGGTTTAATGATTAAGGGCTTAGGTTTAGGAGTTTGCGGCTTTCGGGGGGGTTTGGTTTGGGGGCCATTTAAGTGCTCCCCATAAGCACCACTTCAAAGGTCTTCAGACTCCCAAAAAAGACGATGTTTGAAACGACTAGGGAGTTACAGGGAAACCCGAAACATGCAGGAAGATTTGTCAAACCAGCAGCGTGGAAGAAGGGATTAAGGCAGAGGCCTGCAATGATTAGACCAGGGGTTTGGGCGTATTTTGCTATTGACCATGGTTTTGGGCATTATTTTGCAATAGTTTTACCTCTCCAGACATGTGGAGGATCGGGGGATCTCTCAAACTATATGAATAGATTAAGGAACCTAAGAACCCCTACCTAAGATTGAACCCACCCCCCTAACGTCAAACATTTCCAGTGTGGCGTAATAAAAGAAACAAGGAATACTTAAGATTAGGAGGTAGGGGGGGGGGCTTTAATACTAGGTCCCTAGGTGGAGGTGATTATACAGAGACTAGACTGAGAAACTTCGAGGCGTCTAAAGCGGCATCCAAAAGTGTAATGCGGGGTAGGGTTCGGGGTTTAGGCGGGTGAAACGTCGGGAAGCCTGAATAATTACCTACATAATGTTGAGGTTTGTGCAGGGCACCCTATATCATAATTTTACCTGGAATCTAGTACCAGCAAATTGGTAACTGTCCTTAGAAGATATGAACTTGGTCTCCATGTCATTTTCCATTTTATTCTCTATGGTTGGGGTTAGGTTCATGAAGCCCAAAACCCAGAACCCAAAGCCCCAAAACCTAAACCCTCATCACCTAGTCCTCTACTTGACCAGCAACTCGACCTTGTTGGCCCTGGCAATCTATGTCAGAAATTTGGATAAAGGATTTGTAAGGTTTTAAGGTTTAGAGTTCAGTTTCTAGGTTCGGGGTTTAGGGTCTAGGATTTAGGGCGGTCTAAACCCCTAAAGATCCTAAAGCCCAATGCCTAAACGCCAAATTTCAAGGTCTCAAGGCTTAGGGCTTCAGGCGGGAAATCACATGGAATAGAGCATGCAAGCGAAATCGAAATCGAAACTAGAATTGTAGAGCGATTTCTGAATATATAGATAGGTGGGCTGTATAGGATGATAGAGGGCTCTTCAGATAAATTCTGGGATTTATGAATGATGCATAGTAATCGCCTCTCCTAATGCCAAACCCGCCCAACCCCCTGATACTCAATATTCCCATTGTGGTATACTAGAATATATGAAGAATATTGAATATGATTTTGGGGGGTGGGGGTCGTTAATGTAGAAGGGAGGGGATTACTATACTAAATTTAAGGTCATGAACGGCTGTGTGGATCGGCTGAAGGGCAGGGCAGAGGTCTTCCTGCGGTTTCGGGTTTCGGGCTGAGGGTGCATGAGGACGAGAAGCTGGAGATCCTTCATGCTGTGGAAGATGAGTTCGGAAAACCTAGTCAACTTCTGACAGAATGGAGAACCAAATGGACAAACATAGAAGATGAAATGGAAACTGGGGTCATAGGGGCTCAAGAGAGATTAAACCACTAAAAACCTAAAGCCCTGAAACCCTAAAACCCTTACGTACAAATCAAAAGCCCTAAACCCAAGAGTTTGGTCCCACGTTTGACGAGCGCCAAGGACCTAGTCTGCTGAGGCTTCGACCATAGGTCGCCAGAACGAAGACCAGGAATAGACCCAAGGACTGCGCAAGGCTGAGCACACTACCTGGGCCCGGGCCGGCTCAGATGAAGCTTGCTAGATAAGGAGTGTGAAGACCAGTATGTCGAAACTGCATGGCAAAGATGGAAGAAGTCATGGACTTACAGCTGCCGGGCTTTATGCATGAATTTGATACACTTTGGCAGCTGCAGGAAGAACCGCGGCCCGCTAGCCAGTCAAGACAAGTCACTCTTCAAAGGACGCGCGAAACGTTCACACAGGAACATACCTCAGTTGCTGCGGCTGCGGCGTTCTATAACCTCCTGCTTTTTTGTGCCACGCCTACTGGCCACTTGAAAGCCTGTCCCTGCTACTTAGCGTCCCTCACTGCATGCTAAAGTCCTCCACCTCCACATTAAGACTCCTTCGGTCCCCTAGCCCTACTTGGATTTCAGGGGTACTACGAAGCTTGGGTATTATCAACTTGGGCAACGTACAGTTATGAGCTAATGTAGAGGGAGTATAACCCCACCCAAAACTGCCCAGGATCCTTCAAGCATATCTGCGTATAATTTTTGCTTTCCCGCGTCGTCGCAGTCTGACAGGGCTAGCAGCATGCTTCAGGAAAACGGGCTTTGTGCTGAAGACCCTCATGACTCTAGAGACCAATTCTGGGTTTGTTGTTTCTAGGGGATTTGTTGGGAAGCATGGTTGGCGCAGAAGAAACGCGCTGACAGCATGTGATGCCTAAGCAACAGCACGCACTCTACAATCTTAGTCTGAATCCTCTAGGATGAGAAGAGGATCATGTGCGTAATCAAAATACATGTGTGTGTTCATGATTGTATAAAAGAAAACATATACCCCTAGAAGCATACTGGATCCGTAACATGGACGCAGTCATTTTTGACCTACACCAAGTGGTGGCGCAATCGAAATACCCACACACCGAGCCAGGTGCACTTTGAGTCCTGCGAGCGCGCAATCCTAAACCCTAAACCAAACCTCAAGCCCTGACCCTAAACTCCATTCACTAAACCCTGAACCTAAACTTCATGGTTCTTAGTAGAATGGAACTTCATTCCTGGAAAATCCCTCATTATATGATATATTCCGTATTCCGTACTAAGAATCAGTAAGAAACCCAAATCCCTAAACTAGCAAACCCTGAACCAGCCAAGTTGCCCAGTCGCAGCATCACCATGGCGTAAAATGTAAAAAGCCCAAGCACCATCCCAAATCTGAGGAAGCTCATGCCATGGGGGGTCTCTGATCACGCTTAGGGCTTCAGCGCTACGGGCATAGGGGTAAGGGTTCAGGAAGGATTTAGGGTGGAGGGAATAAGGTTTAGGAGTTGTAATGACGTGCGTTTTTCTTCACAGACGGAGGGGTGGGTCTTAGGATATATGAGGCTAAGGATGCGGGTCTTCCGTTGGAATTTCATAGGGCCTGGAGAAACTTACACGTTGCCTGGCTGACCTATGCCACGCCAAGTGAGCATATGATGGTTGTTCAAAATACCTGTCCCCAAGATGGCCATAATGTAGGTTCCCTGTTTGGTTAGGAATCCTGCCAAGGAAGCTCTTTACAGGGACCTTTAGAGCAACCCGCACATACTCACCTAGGGCTGTGGTGAGGTTACGGGCACGGCAAAGGGAGGATAGGAACTACCATGTCAGCTACTGTAGGTGTTAGGGAGGTCTGGGTTCAGGTTTTAAGCTGTAGGGTGCAGGGTTTGTCCTCTATCGTTTGTGGTGAATTTGAGGTACCAAATACAATAAGATCAAGAGGAATCTGGGACCACAATATTGGTAGCTATTCCCATTCGCAACCCCAGTTTTCTCTCTTGCATGATAATTTCCATTTGGTTTCCCATTACTGGAAAGATCGTGGCAATCATCCAGCTTCTACCCTATACCAGAACTAAACGAAGAATCTAAAACTACAATGTTGGTACTTGTTGACATGTTGAGGTCCCTGCAGTGGATTTTCATAGGGAGCGTCTCAAACAAGCCCCTATATATAATGCTAAATGGGGACCTCGTAGCCATCTAGCCTAGTAATCCCTGAAGGGCCCCGCATTTTGAGATTCTCCCAGGTTGCTGTATAGCCTGCGCCCTGAACCTTCTACCTGCAACCCTAATGCACAGACTTTATTTAGACACTTCCATATTACCAGACCGATATCACCCATATATAACCCTTATGTAATCCATAACCCTTTGGTATTATATGCGGCGAGGGGATGGGTTACATTGCCAGGCCCAAATTGCTGTTTCTACAGGACTCGGTCGTGACTACTGGGGTCTTCTTCAGGTGGGTCTTTCATTGCCAGGTAGGCATCGAGTACTGGTTGTGGGCTTTTGGTTTGAGGTTTAAGACAGACATTGGAAACTTACCCAGTAACCGTCTGCAATAGGGATGATAATTGCTAGGGCTTTTTTTCCGAGGCAGGTATATTACGAAACGCTTGTGCTATTCACAACATGTAGATTGGACTTGTTACTATGACACATTGGGTGATCTAATGTTAGCTTCATTGTGCCGGCTAGGCTTGGCCTCTCAAGAGAAGTGACACAGACAAACCAAACAAATCAGGTTTCCATCGTGCTGTTCCTGAGGGTATGCAACACCTAAATGCTAAACCTTAGACCCCATACCCCTGAAGACTCTAGAGCCGGCTCTCCACTAAGTAGACATCCCGGCCGCTTTCATTAGGGGTAATCCTCCTGAAATCCAAAGCTTGTCTCAAGCTTACTGGCCTCCACTCCAGATCTTTCAATCTAAGCCATGTAGAAGCCAAAGAGTCCGCGAATGTATATGGTATAAACTGAGGCCCCACCAGTATCTACATACGAACTCCTTTGCGCCCCAAAAATGTAACATCATCCAAAGACTCCCATATATCCCTAAAGCTCAAAAGGTAACTGGACCCTTTGTAGAATGCAAGCCCAGGGGCCCGTAGCAAAGCAGGCAGTAGTGGCCCACACCTGCCTTCGCATTATGGATTCTACTAACCACCCCCCAAACTACCCCACCTAGGTCACCCACTGTTTAGGCGAAAAGGGCGGGGGTTAGAAAAAGGGAATACCTTACCCAATTCAGGGGCCGCATCCTAAACCCAAACGGTTTAGGTTTAGGGGGGTCCAATCCAAATACTAAGGGTTTCGGGTCGGGTCTAGGGTTAGGAGTTGAGGCCTTGAAACCCTAAGACAAGTCATATTGGGCGTGTAACAGGTGTATACCGACCATCCTGGGTCTATTCTCCAAACTTATCAGTTCACGGGTTTTCCCCTGATTCTCTAGACACTCAGACGCTGTAAACCCTAAACCCTCATTATTCCCCACCCTGGCAGTGGGGTTGTTGAATTTTAAAGTAGATGTTGTCCTCGCCCGA
>CAJNIZ010009968.1:92346-106317 GCA_905231905.1 Symbiodinium pilosum
ACCACCACCACTGCCACCACTGCCACCACCAGTATGAAATCTTCGTCCACTGCTCTTCCTCCTGCTTCCATATCCCCTTCGGTTAAAATCATGAATCAACTTGGAAACTTCAGCCGGGGTGTTCGCTCTGGCGTGTCTGACACATGTTCAGGCTCAGGTAAGCTTGAGTGCTTGAGGTTTCAAAAGTGCCTAGGCGGAGCGAAGCAAAGCCGAAGCGGCGAATCATTCTCGTGGAAGAAACCCAAAAAGTCGAGAAGGATGGGCCAGGAGTCACAAAAGGCGAATCTAACGCAGTCCAGCCCGCCTAACCAGGTTCGCACCCGGAACCAAGGAAAAACTGAGCCAGGTTGCTTCATTGGCAAAGTTGTGGCGTTGCCTGAAATGCAGCTCGCGGTCACTCATCTTGAGGATATTGCCTACTCTTAAATTGTGTTCAGTCTTCGCACCGCGTCTCAGCAGAAGCCATGCTCAGAATTGCTGCGCAATTTTATGACCGCTATGGCTATGAGCTAGCAACCTTCGGCGGTCTTGGGAGTAAAACTTGTATGATTGCTTAGCGAAGTACATGTGTTCTGAATGGCTGGCATGATGGTGAATTAGGAAATAGCCTAGCAGGCCTAGCAGGATGCCAGGCATGCAGATCAAGTAACGCCCTCCCCCATGAATACTAAGAATAGATGCCCCCACCACCCTAGTAAACAGCACACCCAGCGCAGAACGGTGGTTCAATGATAAGTTCAATGGGGGGGCATCTTCATGGTTACATGGCAGGGGAGTAGGGGGCTTTATTGTTCGAGGGAAGACGAAGAGCCCTAAAACCTAAGCCCTTTTCTCTAACCCTAAATCCGTACACCCCAAACCCTTAAACCCAAACGAGCTAATGGCTTCCCTGGTGCGGATCGCTAGGAGCTCGTCCCTCAAGGGACCCCTGACGTAGGCTGTGAAGGCCTCTCAAGAACAGCGCAGCAGGAGTTTCTCGCACAGGGTTTAGGGTTACACTCCGCCCGTGACTGCTAGTTTTTGTTGGAATGTCAGTGTCACCGAAAAGGACTGACTCCTTGAAGGCACATCCAAGTACATATGCTTAATGCTTGCTGCTCCGACCAACGTAGAGGTAGTTTAATGAAGAAGAGGTAGTCCAATGAACCAGATCACTTACTGGTTCTTAGTAGGGAGTAAGGAAATGTACTGTATAGGGATTAGATATGGGCCATAATCCCTTCTTGCCTACCAAACCCCTCAGTAAGAACAGCCTCTCTTCAAAAAACTCTTGCACCCCAAACTTCAGCACGGACAGATCGGCGCCAGATTACAAATATCTATGTGTACCGCTAGAATATCATGTACATATATATATATATACATACAGCGGGATGTATGATAATCCATTACGTATCCGGCAGCCTGTAACCCTTCCATCCAGCCAAATCTAGCCCACAAACTTGGCACTCTGCAGAGTTTGCTTGCAATTTGTGCGAACATATCGCATTCCAGGTCCTCAATCTGCACTGCATCCATTCAACAATTATGGTACTAGCGTTTAGGGTTCTGGCTTCATGGTTGAGGATTCAGGGTTCAAACTTTAACCCCAAGCCCTCTATGGTATTGCATGGTACCTCGTAACTAGTACCGCTGTTGCCTCCTCAATGACTTCAGAGGGCACATTCTCGAAACTGTCATGCGTACCCTGGTTTAGGGTTTAGGGTGTACGTAGTACTCTCAACCCATCACCGAGTCGACATGTTGCCTACGCCAACGAGTAAAGCCCTCCGGGTTCCAACCCTAAACCCTAAATTGGTTCACAACATCCCCAGATACTGAAGGGATGCACAGCAGACTCGCGTTGGGTAATCTCCTGCCCCCAAGAACTCTCCAACCTCTTCTAAAATGAAATATTGTAGCAGGTTATAGTATACTGGGATATTAGGGGGTGGGGGGATTTATTAGGGGAGGGGATGATTGTCCCTAGCCAGTCACGGGCGCATTCCAGGTAAAGTTAAGGGCCCCGTATATGAGTATGCCAGTATACCACATGTATTATCCAACTGTTCCTGGGTGAGTGCAGCATTTAATATTCATGCCACCTTCCTGGGGTTTGTGCTGATGTAAATCATATTCCGTATTCCTCGCAAGACACATGCATACGAAAAAATGATGAAGCATTCTGCCCAATTGCTGATTGGGAAAAATCCCCAATTCAACTACATGTAGTTGCTACCCCCATGCTACCCCCATGCGACCCTAAGCCCTAAACCGCTGAGTCTCCTCCATGAAACCAGGCAGTGCCATGGGCGGAGAAACCACGGTCTCTCAACGGACTCCACAGCTCATCAACCGTGCGGTGTGGTTATAGTCATAAGAGTGAATGGCAAAGCTAGCATACCAACAGTAACAATACAATACCAACCATAATGATCCGGATCTGGAGGGGTACACATTCATTCGGCCCCCAATATAGACCCGAATATATACTATGATCCTTGTTTTCGGTGGCTGCCAAAAGGGGGCCCCCTGTTTTCTGGAAACCCTAAATCCATGGACTCTACATGTTCCCAGATGCTCCATCTTCTTGTTAATTTCATTCTTCGTTTCTGGAAACCCACTTTGGTCTTGCTAGTAAGGGAAAATCTCCATGCCCGGCCCTGAAGTCTCACGGCCTCCAAGCTGCCATACCAATCCACGATGGCGCGGTGAATAAACTCCTCCAACATTTTGAAAAAATCCAAAGCTAAGCCGTTAGGACTCTGCAGATACCATGAATTCCAGTGTTTCGATGCCGGCTAAAGCTGCAAATGCCATACTACATCATTGCACAGAAGCCTGATCAGAAATTTCAAGTACCCGAACTCACAGCAGCTGGAAGACTTGAACAATTAGCTGAGAATGCTGCGAATACTTGCATTCAAAACTCCTCAAGTTGTAACCCCAAAGCTACACATCGCTGTGTATCCTCTCGTGGGGTTCCAGATACCTGAAAAATGGGTTCCCGGTCCTATAAACCCCATAGTTACATGGCCTAGTAGTCTACTGTCTGTTTGGGTGGCTTGGAGCCCTAGGCCCTACACCCTGAAACCCTAAACCCTAAAAACCCCTTTTCGCAGACTGCCGGGGCTTAGCTCTTCCAGGGCCCATATAGAGGGATGTAGGGCGTGTTACTACACTGACACTCCTTTGAAGATGATATATACCTTTACATAATACGTTATATATATATATGTAGACATAAGGCTATAAGTACATTTAAGGCCAGGAAATACAATGTATGGCACTGATGAAAATTAGAACTTTCCAAATCATCGCTCTTTTTCAGAAGCAGCGGCAAGATAATACAACAAATTACTGCATTCGGAGCTGGTCTTCCGCAGCATGCGACTAGGATCCCCAGTGACCTAGGACCAAAACAATTGGGTCATGTAGGAGCCCAAAAAAGGGAAAGGGGCTTACTCAACACCCCTGGTGAATAGTGTCAATCACGGCATCTGCATTTCTTCATTGAAGCTGCAGGTGATGCAAATTACGGCATCTGGATCTACTGTTCATAGGAGCCCAAGTCAATTGTCGAAGTAATTGTATGGGGGGGGTCCCAGCCCTACACCCTAGACCCTAAACCCTGAACCTTACACCCTAAATTTTCCTGGTTTCTTCTCTCTGTCTTTTGCTGTTTTCTCCAGAGCCGAGCATGGAATTATTGCGTTCCCTTATTGTTATTAATCCGTTCAATCCAAATTTTGCTCGAATACGTACCCACTTATATTATTCCGTTCAGGCCCAAACTCGCTCTAATCCGACCCCCTTTACACCCCTTTACTAGTCAGAACCCCCCATTAATAACCCTGAGAATACTCGCCTCTACCCCATTAAGGAGTTTAGACCATATTTCACATGCCCCAAAGAATAACGTACTGATGGCCATGCAGGATTCTTAGATGCTTTTTAGTATGCACCATAATGCTCTTCCGGGCCCGAAGACCACTTGACCAGAGGACTAACGAGCGTGTTGCCATAGGTTTGGAGAAGGAATCCGTTGTGGAAACAGTTCAGTTTAGGGCTGAGGGCTTAGGGGTCGCTCTTTGGAGCGGAACCCCAACTTTTTTCATCCTGGAGATGGTCTTTTAGGGCTTTATAGGCTTTTACCCTATACTACCATTGGGCCATTAGTAGGAACCCTTCCAAGGGGTTCTACTTTGTAAATCGTCCCAGTAGGGTTGGGGCAGGAAGGGGTCATCTAGTCCTTGTCATAGTCATTTCGACATTGTACGACGCTCAGGTCGAAAAACTCCTTGGCTGCAGTAAAGGGCCATGGAAACCTGTATATCAAACAGACAATAGCCAGTAGTCTACTTGGGAGTTTGACAAGTAGGGGCCCTCTTTCGGGAACTCCGCAAAGCAGCTCTAAGCCTGGGAAAGCCGCCACATAGGTCCCCTTTTGATGTTGAAAGGTGTCAGAGCCTCTAGGGGTGTAAGGAACGCAAGGTTGGGGGAATTTCGGCTTAGGGTGTAGCGAATGGAAAGCAAAGCCGAAACTTCTATAATGGAAGTTCAACTTGGAAATCAAACGGGAAATGAACTGGAAACTGGGTTGTAGGGGGTTCATAGTAGGTAATCCGCTGATTTTGTTAGCCGCCACCCAAACTGAAGGCCCAGCATAATTGTATGATGGCTTTTGTGTCCTCAGTTTGGGGCTTGGAGTTGCCATGTGCCTCTTATCATCTAGGTCTGACTTCCAGGGGATTAGGGTTTAGGGGTAATTCAAACAAGTAACAAGCAAGGAGCTTTGGGATTGAAGAACAGGACAAACGACGACAACAAACACAGCAGCATGGCTTTCATCGGACGAGTACCGGCATGGGACTAAGCCCCTGATTCCCCCCAAACCTTTCTGGTGCTTCATCAGGAGTATTTTGGTGGGCTCCGGGAATAAGTAGAAGGGATTACACTGGTTTAGGGTCTAGGGGTTAAGGGGTGCAGAGTTGGGGGACTCCTTTAAGGACCCAGTCCCCAGTCCCACTCACCAACAGCAAGCAAGACTGTTCACCATCCACATCTTGTGATTGCTCTCGTCCCCCTTAACCCTAAACCGCTGGCAATATTTACGAACCTTGCTTTAAAGAGTCCCCTCCCCAACTCTTGGGATGCCCACTTGCTTCTGGATACGGCTTGTTATACGGGTGGTTCTTGGGATTTCCATGCGCAAAAAGCCGTGCCTGTTGCCCCTAAAGCTCAAAGCTTGCTGGTGGCTTGTAGAGAAGGAGGAAGGGATCCATATAGTCCCTATCTCCAACTCCATCCCTGCCTGCTACCGCCTGGAAACCGTGAAGCCTGAGCCCTATACCCTCTAAGCCTACGCTTCAAACACCACACCCCAAACTTGAAAACGCTCCACCTAAAACCCTATCAGCTCCCAATGCCTTAAGCTGAGATGAGGTCGGAACACCAGCTCGGAGAACAGCTGGCGCTTCAGAGCCAAGCTTTTGCCTAAGCTCACATGAGCTACAGTCAATATCTTCCCTGTAATGAGTGGAGAATCCAACGGAAAAGAATACGAAGATGACACGGAAACTGGGATTATATAGGAGATTGTAGGAATTAATGTCTTCTAACGCTTGTTGACATTAGCTCGGACATTCCTCGAGTGGATCCTTAGGTCCCTTTCAAGGGTTTTGTGCGGATATATCGAGGCTTAAGGATAATTGCAACTATGTTTGGGTCCATACATATATATATATGTATACACACACACTTTTGGTATACATCCAATTATTTCACTGGGTGGGGGCGCAACCCAAGACATGCCTGTAACATATAGAAGTTTCGCAGTACCAGGCGCTCTCAGTTTATGGGGATATTTGAGGTAAGCTTAAGGGTTGAGGATTTAGGCTTGAGTGTCTCAGGGTTACGGGTTTAGGGTGCTTCCTGGCCCACCCTCCCACCCCTCCAAGGTATAGTACTTGCTCTTGCCTCGGATGAGAGACCCTGCCCGCCGTCCTATACATGTCGTGGATGTGCTGAGGGGATTTGCATGGTAGTATGAGGTCTTCACAAGGCCACCCCTCGAATTCCGGTCAGTGTGTGTGTGTGTGTGGGGGGGGCTTTGAGGGATGAAGGAAGTGTTGTAAGGCCCTCGAAATTCTGTATGGTGTGGGGGATCACATCAAATGTCCTAAACGGATTTAGAAGGAAAAAGTGCACAAATATTGATGGAGTATCGTTCCGACGGACAGAGTGCTTTCTAGGTGTCTTGCGGATTTTTGGGTAGGAGCGCAAGCTCTTCGTGAGAATTTCACATCATTCGAATGCAAGCCACAGGATTCGTACCCCAAACTGCCCCATCTCCCTAAACCCTGAACCTTGAATCCAAAACCCTGAGCTCTAAACCCTAGATCCTGAATCCTAAACCTTGATTCCGAAGCCCTGAGCCAATCATGGAGATTCCGCGCTCACCTGCCCCTACTAGGGAATATACCATCGCGGTTTAGGGTTTAGGGTTTCGATCGTGCAGGAACTCCATACGCCCGACGATCATTGGGCGGTTGCAACTCTCTGAAATAAGGGTGAGTTCCCAAAATTCGGGATCCGTTTAAAGGGGTCGTATAGGGGGATATAGCGTTCAGGGCTATAAAGATGTTGCTTCAAGCAACTGAAAACTAGGTTTAGTAGTCCAAGTCGTCATCTTTATGATGATTTGAGTTGAAGGGTTGTAGGCAGAGGGTCTCAGGGTTTTTAGGACAGTAACGCGGATACTCAAGATCCTGCATGTATTCAGGAAACTCGATTATCATAATTACGAGGGTGAAAAGTACTCAGGGTCATGAAGGACTTTAAGTATCAACCATATCAAGCACCCACTCGCAACATCAAATGCGACGCTACAGCGCTGCGCGTACAAGGTCTAGGAGCAAATGCTAGAACGGAGATGAGCTACGAGCTTCTCAAAAATCCCTCCCATAGAAACATCAAGAAGAACCCGATAAGTTCCATATAACCTCTGGATATTCCTAGCGTCATGGGACCCTACAGTGGCGGCCCCCAATTTGGATATTTTGTGAATTGCAAACTTGCAGACTTGCATTTGCATCGCTAACCACGCAGCCCTGGTCAAAGCAACCTACCCTCTCCGGTGCCATCCTTGAGAACCCTAAATTTAGGCCGTAAATCCTGGTTCTAAACCTCAGCTGAGGGTTAAAAAGCTAGAGGTTTCTTATGCTTGGTGGCAAGTGTATTCACATAACATAATATATATAGATATATGTATATGCTTTCTTTTTGTTAATGGTTGTGTCCCAATTTGGCGCCCTCTATTGGAGTCCCTATAAAATGATGATGCTACGACATTGGGGTCGATAAGACGGCCCCTGGTTATGGACCCCCCCAAATGTGAAGCTACCAGATATCACTGCAGAACCGAAACCCCAAATCCTAAATAATCCACCCTAGATCCGAATACCCTAAACCCAAGCTGCAGAGGCTGTGGAAAATGGCTGCCATAGGGATCACCGTAGGAAGGAAGGCTAAGATTCCACGGCCTTGCACTCGAGCTAGATAGTTGGGGGTTTAGGATTTGCGGTTATAGGGTTTAGGCTTAGGCTTTAGGGCCTCCTTCAGGGCAGATTCTAAAACGAAGCTCTCCCACAAGGTTCAGGGTGTTGGGTTTAAGGACTTCGTTAGGCTCCCTGAGGTCCCCCCAAATGGAAGTAGGTAGGTAGACTCCGAGTCACTTAGTGCTATTATGTGTGTGTACATATATGTATGTATACATTAATTAATAAGAACAGGATATTCTAGCTCGCTAAACGCTACCTTGCTTCGGAAAGGTGGGGTTGGTCGGCAGCTGAGGCTGTTGGGATGTCCGTAAGGCTAATCTTTCCAACCCTCCCTATCGCCCGCACCCGGCAGGTCAGGGCACTACAAACTCAAAAGCTCAAAAGCCCTTCCCGAAACAGCATACACTCATGGCCACGTCCAACACAATAGGCAGGCACAAACAGCACCCGCATGCCGTGGGAAAAGCAGAGCAAGAAACAGGCTAATGTAGGGTCCTTGGGGTTGAGGTGTATTCGGGATTTAGACTTCATGACTTGGGGCCCCGCGGTACATTTTATCATAAATGTAATTCAGGGGAAAATGAATGTTGTAAAAATATTGAGGCAAGCGCTTGACAGATGCTGAGTTCGGCGGGGAATGAGGGGAATGGGTTGCAAGAAATGTATGCAAATCACGTTGGGGGTTGTGTAAGCGTGAAACATCCATTCCCGCATTCCCAACTGTAAGTGTGGTTGGGGCAGGTGAGGTTGCAACTCAAAGGGGATTTGGGCTATGATGGCTCCAAAGTTTTTGTGACTGCTTTCTGACGACCCTACAATGCTCTAATGCCCGGCATACTAGGGTCCTAGACCTGGCAAATGCTTTTAACACTGCCTTTTCCTGGGTTCCGGTTAAGCAACTTAAGCTAAGTTACTATAAAGAGGAAAACCCAACTTTTTAAGTTCCTCAGCAGCAACTCAGTTTACCCCAAAGAGTGGGCATCTGGGCCAAGTGGCACTGCCCACTCAAGGCTGTCAGCAAAGGTAGCCATCAGATATCTCTCCAATGAGTTGGGAATTTCTTCCATGCGCGGCCCCTAGGGACCCCAATGGATAGAAAGCGATTGAACAGAGATTATGGGGTTCGTATTCGGGATTGGATTGTGTAGTGTTTATCTTGAAAGATACCCAGTGTACAACCTACCCAATGTTGGTGGTGCTGCCTCCAGCCGATAGGAACGGAACCAGCGCCATCGTCAGCATGTAGCCTGTGTGCGCATGAGCTCTCGAGGCTAATGCAGTGTTTCTGAACATCATTGCGGGGCGCTCAAACTGCAAATCCAAAACCGAAACCGCAAATCCTAAACTCAAATCCGAAACCCCAAGCCCCATACCCTAAGCTGCGTGGGTATCTTGTCTGCGTGTCAAGCGTGCATGGAAGCCATCGAGGCTTGCTGGGGGGAAGCCGGGTCAAGCCTGAGTGTACGAACATCGCACTCAATATGAGGGGTTGGGGTCACCAGCGCTCATGGTTCTGGGCTCGGAGAATCAAATGCGCAGTGCAATGGGAACCGCGTTATGTAGGGGTTTATATTGCGCGATAAACGGTTCTTGGTAGTCCCAAGAAAAAACTAAGACTCCGTGACTATCATGTGACTATATGTTGGTCCTAATTCTGTGACTTGCCAAAACTCCCTTATCACCAAGTATTAGCCGCTACATGAGCCCAGTTTGCGTTTCATGCGTCCGGCTGATTCTCTATAATCCTGCTGCGTCAACACCCATATTCCATGCAACCCCAAACACTAAACCGTAAACCCCTAAGCCCTGAAGTAAAAACCTAAGCCCCTAGACCCTAAAGCCCCCAACCCTGAATTAAAAACTTAGCCCCTAAACCCTAAACTCGCAATCATCTTGGACGAGCAACAACCGAGCCAGGTTGCAGCAACCACAGCCTCTACCTCAATTGACGAGGGTTCTTGAGGTAGCACAGTAGCCCCTCAACCCAAACCCAAAGCCCTAAATACTTACCGATCTCATGTTGAAATCTACTTGAGGCACACTGTACTATACTTAGGAACCTTGCCCAAAAGAAGCACCCCACGCCCTTAAACCCTAAACCCGCTCTTTAAAGGACCGAAGCAGAAACATACATGACTCAAGGGCTGGATGTACTTTTTGCTGGTGGAGACAGGTAAGAGTATATTTTCTTATAACCTACTATAAGAGAATCCCAAAAGGGAGATACATGTATGTGTATACATATATATATATACCCATACACAGTTCATCTCTCTGTTGGGAGAATAGTCCTATTTCATTGGCACTTAGTTGCGGCAGGGTCTTTAAAGCATATAGGGCTGAATCGTGCGCAGGAAAGGAGGTGTCAAAAAGGAGCTGACATGATATGGGGATCTTCAAAGAAGATCTGTGTCTGTATATACATGTGTATATATATATACAGTTTTTGTTTTGCGCCGCTTTATAGATACAACCTCAATTGCCCTGAATGTATGTGCCCGCAAGTAGGACGGCCCCTGCTTCCTGGAAATTCAAATTCTGGTCGGCTGTTTTTGGATTGCGATGACTACTTACCCAACACGGTTTAGGGTTTAGGGAAAAATTATCCCAAACAAGCTCTTGCAAGCAATCTCAGTAAACTTGCCTGTCACAGCTTCCATGTTCCACAGAAAAGAACACAACCCTTGAGACTTTTGAGAGATATCTGCTCTCAACTCAAAGCCAAAAGGCGTCCAGCGGGGCCATGGTAATCCTTCCGCTGGGGTTTGCGGACCTGTACGCAGCAAGTTCGAAGATGCACCAAAGCCTGACGCAGTGAGTAGGCGTGTTTGTGTGTGCGGGGCTCAGGGTTGAGAGGCTGAGGCCAGTAACCCGCAATCATGACAATCATATGTAAAAGAACATGGAGAATGAAACGGCAACGGGTCTTATACAGGGCTGCAAAGCACTGTAATGTAAGGGTCCTAAGAGAACAGAATAATGATTTGGGGTATGTAACATTGAAGTTATACAGCGGTCAAGTTATACAGGGCTTGAAAGGGAAGAATGGTTAAAGGGACTATAATCGGGACCCCAAACAAGGAACCCCAAGAATATGGCAGGAATATGACGGGGATATCGGGATACGTATATTCCTATTGTATACCTAAGTACATTCTTGGGGTTCCCTGCTTGGGGTTCACATTTTGCTCCCTTTAGATTCAGGCTTCCACACTCAACGGTAAAGGCTTCCATCTTCAGGCTACCGAGGGAGCAAAAAACAAAGCGGTATAATCAGGGCCCGATGGAGTTAGTTCGGCTTTGCCCAATATACACTACTTTGAATAGCACTACTACTGTTATGATAACTATGACTACTATTATTGCTACTTTAACTCTTATTACTACTGTTGTTACTTTTTGTGCTACTATATTACAGAGTTTAGGGCTCAGCAACTGCAGCCTTTGGTAATGCAGAAGTAAGCAGAAAAAAAAGGTGCACCGTCATTGTTCTGGTGTTTCTACTCGAGGAAAACGGATCACTTTTTGCGGCTTCTGCTACTCCCACCGTGGATGCCACCCCCTTTGGCTCCCCGCTGCTTCCCCCAGGTTCCACCTTGATGAAAATTAAGCCTAAATCACGCGAATTAGGGGGGCACCTAGATGGCGTACGAGAGAGGGGCGCAGTCGGGCACCCCCTGAAAATTCAAATGGATTTCATTGGGCAGGATCCACTCATGCCCTAGGTTTATGGCTTAAAGTTTACAGTGTAGGTTCAGGATACAAACCATGCCCTAGTGTTTGCAGGGGTTTCTGGAGTGCGGCTAGACCAGTGTATATCTATATATATATATATGTACCTGTATAATATGTAAGCTTCCAGATCGACCCCAATGTACTAGAAACCTTGATATAGAGACGCTCCAAAACAGGACCCTTAACTTATTCAAGCCACCCCAGGCCCCAAGCCCTAAGCCCGAAAAGCCTGAGGCCCTGAACCCTAAACTCCAGACCCTAGACCCTGTACCCTCCATCCTTAAACCTAAGCCCTAGAAGCCCAAACCCTAACAGACCCTGAACCCCAACCCTAAACCCCAAAACCCTAAACCCTAAATCCTAAACCCCAAAAGCCCAAACCCTAAATACCCTAAACCCTAAACCCCGAAAGCCTAAACCCTAAACCCCCTCGGCCTGGAAAGATAGGGAGGGCTCCACAGGATGCGAAGCCTCAAATGATCAACAACTTGCAAATTGGCAAATTGTGCAACAAGGCTGGGGGTCTGCCTACTCGGGGCCTACGGGTTGAGGATTCAGGGTTTGTATGATTTGGGGTCTAGGAAGGTCTCGGAAATAGGCCTCAGGATTTGGGGTTTGTGGTTTACTCAGTGATGTGGGGCGTCCAAAAACTCACATGGCAATGAATGACCGCCACGAGATGCACTAGACTCACGATAGGAGGCGAACAAGAAGAGCCCTAAACCGTAAACCCTAGCATAATCCTCTCCTTAAGAACAGACCCCCACCCCAACAGTAAATGCAATATAGTACCGGGAAATATACAGGGCAATATGATGGGTTTATGTGTGTTCTAAGCAGAAGGACGGGATTCTTGCCAGTGGCAGCAGCAGGAGAATCAGCTGTAGGCTGTAGGATGATTGGTGATCAAGCACAGCCGAAATGAGTTATCAAAGATACCTGTGACATCTAATCGCTTCCCAAAATACTCCCCCCAAAAAATTACTCGTAATTCTTCTGCGGGTAATATTGGTACGCAACTTTGGGAGTATCAAACCCTTCAATCCTCTTTCGGAAGCAGCTCTGGACCCTCAGCAAGACAGGCAAAGACGAACCCGCTTGTCCCATGGCCTGCCAGTCGTTCTCGGCATGGTATCAAGGGTGCTCCCTTCCCCCTAATAATTCACCCCGCAATACTACTCCTCTCCCCAAATGACACAAGTATACCTTAGGGCCTTATAGGGAACCATCATTAATATTAGAGACGGTGGGGTTTACTATTGAAGGTGATTACACACCCAATCATGATTCATAAGGGCGCGGAGGTCCTTGTTACAAGGCTTTTCGTACTTTTGTGCAGGACCCTTTGTTTTGAGCCTTGAGCCCCCTATGAGGTCCGGGTGAGACGGCAAGCAAAATACTCCAATGCCATGCTTACCAAATTGATGCAATCTTGGAAGAGGCCTCTGTGCGCGCAAATGATACAGTACAGAATCATCTTCCTCGACAGCTCGTTCTTCTACCTATGTTCCTACTTTGCCGTATTGGCTGGCACACTCGGTTTTTACCCAATCTGATGGCAACTGTACTAGTGAGGTGAATCCCAGACGTGCCACACCGTGCCACGTCTACAAGATCTGGATGTCATACCTCTTTTCGAAGCCCTGTACTCAACCCTATCCCGGGCAAAACTCTAAACCTCTCGGGCACAAGGACCTCCAAACCAAAATGCCTTAAATCTCTGAACCTGCTCCTGGAATCTCCCAAGCTGCCTGGAACTCAGACGTAGGTCAGTAGCATCCCTTTATAGCCACTCTAGAATGTGTTCCCTTATTGCCTGCTAACGCCCGATAAGTTTGGGGTCCAGGTCGAGCACGCCAGCATGCCAGGTAAGGTGAGGAGCTCTTTCGAGACAGTCAAAAAGCCTGTCAAAGGCGTATCTTCTACTCTCTTCCAAACTTCATGGGTTTGGTTGTGAGGTAAACAATTGAGGTTTCAGGGGGAGGCTTAATTAACCTTGATTAAACAAAGCAACGCCTACAATTAAGGGGAAACCTAGGCGGGGGCAGTGTAATATCTCTGTGGGCCCTACTACATGGCAGAGTGACTCAGATTCCACAGGACTTACTACGGAGGCCCGAATTACCAATATCCGTTTGTGTCTACTTGAGGTCATCTGCCAGAATTACATCCAACTATCCTTTCAGGCCCCTTCACGTTTGTTTGAAACGCAGCTTTGCCAGTAGGATGTGCGTTACGCTAGGCCCTTAAATGAAAACCCTGATCCCTAAACCCTAAGACCCTAAATCCCAAACCCTAAACCCTAACCCTAAACTCTAATCCATGAACCGCGTGGGTTTCAGGACCGTACTTTATGGCCTACCAGTTTACGGATCCCTTGCTTCATCATGGCTACATAATCCCTACCTGATCTCTAAGGTTGGAACCATAGCTGCATTGTATGGACCCTAAGCCCTGACATCCTTATATACCTATTATATACCCTATATATACCCTTCGCGGTCCCTAGAATCCCCCTAAAAGACCTAAGAGCCCCCATATTAGGAGCCCATACTTCTAACCTTGGATAATCCCTGTATAATACTTAGATCATCCACAGAACCACTATGCGCCCCCCGATATATTCTCCATATCACCTTTATACGGTATGGATATATACATATATAAGAGCGATATATATATATATGGTAGCCCC
>CAJNIZ010009972.1:0-12714 GCA_905231905.1 Symbiodinium pilosum
CCTTGCAGCGAACCGTGGCTCAGGTCAGTAGTATTTTATTTGGGGCTACTATGGTACCCAATATATTTGGGGTTTAGGGTTTGGGGTTTAGGGTTTAGGGTTTTATTTGGGGATACTATGGGACCCAATATAGAGTAAGATTATATCCTCCTTTTGGGGTATAGTATTTTTATATAAGGAATAAAATCTTACTAGGTTTAACCGCCAAAAAAACACTACTCACCTGAATCCCTTTACAGCATACTAAATCCTAGAGCTAAACCCTAAACCCTACAAATCCTAGAGCACCCTGCGCCCTTCGGGACGGAAGTCTAGAGCCAAGGAAGCGGAAGCTGGAAGGCGTCAAGATCCAACCTGATGACATGCCGTGCGTGGGCTACGAGATCAATTACTTAGAGACTTGGCCAGCCATAGGGTTTAGGGTTTAGGGGGTTTAGGGTTTGGGGGGTTTAGGGTTTAGGGGATAAAGGGTTCAGGGTAAGGTAGGGAGCTCTGTCTGGCATTCAGCAAGTCCAGATGTACAAAAAGGGTAATGTAGGGATATACAGGGTTCTACGGGACCTTGCTTGTTGTTAGTAGGGAATGGAGGAATGGATCGCCCTCAAATAGCCTCTACATACTCCGCAGTAAGAGCGTGGTTTTTCTATCCTCTGTTAACAGCCTTCATTCCCTGCTCGTTCTTCTCCCTAAAGCCTAAACCCTGAACACTTACCCATATATATATATATTTTATATATTTTGCCAAAGTCTTGAATCTGATAATTCAGTAGTCCCTATGTAACCCGAAGCCCCGTATCATATATCTTTCTCTCTTTATCCTAAACCTTTAATAATACTATCTGATGATTAAGCAGTCACTAGATGGCCCTAAGCTCACAAAGGTTTCTACATATCCCTGTACCCATGATGTTCCATTATGACCCTACATACTGTATCCCTAAAGTGCTACAAAACCTTAAAGCCAAAATAACGACATTGTTGCTATTTCTATGCCCGAACCGCAATCTAATGATTCAGCAGTCCTTATCTAATCCCACCACTAACCCTAAACCCTCAACCCCTAAACCCGCAGCCATCCACCCCGTTTTTAGAGAGGGCAAAGGAATCCGCAAGCAAAATTGTTAGTGGAAGATAACCAATGGCGTGTCAGAAAACTCCCTAAACCCTTTCGCCTAAAACGAGATGTCTGACGAGAAGTGGACTGTGGACCCTACATTCCTATGTGATGTATCACATATGTAATTAAGTACCTATACCCAAAATGAATGAAACCTTACCCCAAACCTTCAATCTGATGATTCAGCACTCCCTGTATAGCCCGAAGCCCTACATGATATTCATCTAGATGTATATACGTACCTTTCTCTATATACCCCTAAACCCTATACCTTAAAAACCTTAAACTAAGCCCTAAACCCTACGCCCTAAGCCCACAAACCCTAAACCCTAAGCCCCTAAACCCTAAACCCTAATCCCTAAGCCTACGATCTGTTTATTGAGGAGAAGTGGAGCGTCTCAAGGCCCGGCTCTGCACCTGTGAAAGAGTGCTGGACTGAGGAGCGAGGTTTGGGGCTTCGGGTTTAGGGGGCTGTGTGCGAGCCCAGATGCAAAAAGGGGATAGGTTTTAGGGTATAGAGTTTAGGGTGTAGGGTATGGGGTTAAGGATAGATGGTTTAGGGTTTAGAGTAGAGGGTTTAGGGAATAGGGTTTAGGGTTTAGGGAGAAGGCGTAATGGGGTTCGGGGACAGGATTTGGGGTTTACATGTGGGTATAGGGATGCAGTTTTAGGGGTTTGAGGTTGAGGGGCTTAGAGTTTCACGTGCATCATATCCCTCTGGTTTCTAAAGGCGCCTTATTTGAAATAGAGCCGGAGGAGAGCGCAGTTCGGCCGGCAGCAACGGCTGCTTGGCTTTGTTGTTTGGATTTTTGGATTAGGGTTTAAGGGCTTAGGCTTGGGGGGTTTAAGCTTTAAAGGTCTCAAATCCCTAAACCCGGCTTCCAGGGGCTGAAGGTGTAAGACCATCTCCTATGACAAGCCTTCATATTCATAACCCAGCAATGAACAAACCCATGGTAGTAGCAGTGCATATGGCGGGGGTGCTCTGTGAGCGTTCATGATTAGGGCCTGGGCAGTTCAATGTGTGTGATCGCCACATTTGTTTCTTTCTCCTCCCCATCAATTTTAGTGGACATTTGTATATGCATGCATGTTTGGTGGCACCTGTGGTGGTTTCCATAAATAGCGGGACCTGAATGCAGACCCCAACATACTAGAATCCTTACTGTAGAGATTCCCTTTTCAAAACGAGGCCGAGTTTTGGACCTCCCCCGCCGCTATATAAGTGTGATATGTTTTTCCCTGTAGGCTTAGGGCCCTAACCCCGAACCCTAAACACTAGGGTCCCGCTTCTTGGGGGACCCAGGTGAGGAACGCCGTGTTGGCAGCAATGACTGTACAGCAGTAGAGGTCATATCAGCGTTAGTTTTGGGCATTTTCTGATTTTGCCAACCCTTTATCCTTTTGTATAATCCCTATAATAACAAGTTCTTTTTTTAATTTTCTGTAGGGCCCCAAACCTACCCTAGAGTAGAGGTAACACGTTTGTGCTTAAAAAAGCTAAAGCAATTTCCAAACGTGTACTTCGGCATTTCTCAAGGTGGGAGTCTCGTTGTGGACAGCCGGATCTTCGTCAAGAAGGGATCCATAATCCTTCGAACCCCAAAGGTTTAAAAGAGAAGTAGCCCCGAACCCTCTGACTCTTGACCCTTAAACCCTCAAACCGTAAACCCTAAACTTAAAGTAGTAGTGTCCATTTTCTTTTCCATTATCCCAAGATTACCCCTATGTAACCCCAATATATACCTATAATAATGTAGTTTCCAAATGCAAAACCCTCAAACCCACACCCTAAACCCTACACCCTGAACCCTACACCCTGAACCCTAAACCCTACACCCTAAACCCTAACCTTAAAAACTCCTTAGTCAGAGGTCCGGGAGCTGAAGCAGTCGCGCACATGTCCTCAGCCCAGCTTGGTCATGGAGGATGTGGACTACGAATCAGGGGACTCGCCGAGCAGAAGCTTGGCAGCGAAGGGCTATAGTCCCCCTTAAGTAGATTGGGGTTATATTAGGGTTATATTGGGGTTATATTGGGGTTATATTAGGGTTATACTAAGGTTATATTGGGATAATGGAAAAGAAAATGGAAACTACTATATAGGGTTTAGGGTTTAGGGGTATATAGTCCCCCCTTAAGTAGATAGAATATGGGGTATATGGGGATTTTACTATAAAATACCCAAAGCCATATTCTATCTACTTAAAGGGGGACTATAATCGGTTTAGGATTGAGGGTTTCGGGTAAGGGTTTAGTGCTTAGGGGCCTTGAAAGGGGGCATGGAGGTTTTTTTTGCCCATGTTGCCACCAAAGACACTCCTCGATGACCCACACCCCCTGGAGAGTGCTCCTCTCAGCCCTATGGCTCTAAAGCCATGTAAGCCGTTTGTGCCACATCTTCCATTCATTGCTTGACCCTGAACAGTGAAGGGCTCCTTCCAAGCTTTGTCAGATTGAAGGGTGTAGGGGGTTCCCTTCAAATTCGTGTTGCTATTGTCGCAACATGTCGCAACCTTTATATCAGCACGAGTTTCTTCTACAACTTTGCGTGCAAATGACCTCTGTTCTATGTACTTACGAGGAAAAGGAACAGATAATGGATTCTGCCCCCACGCATTAATCATTAATCATGACGACAAGGGCCAACGGGGATTAGTTTAGGCCCTAACATATGCATGCATACACACACATATATATATGTATATATACATATGTGTATCTCTCTCTCTCTCTCTCTCTTTGTCTCTCTCTCTCTCTCTCTCTCCCTCCAAGGAACCACGGTTGCTGGGTGCGGGCCTGAAACAGGACCTAAACTCAAAAGCCTTAACCCGAAACCTCAAAAAACAACAAGTTCCCTGTGAACCCAGGAGTTCAGCAGAGCCCCGCGCAGCAGGCGCACGCTGTCGCTTTGGGAGGGTTTGCGTTAGCTTGAGGGCATAGGGCGTATACAAACTGTAGAGAGTTCAGGTCGGGAGTTTTCAGCGAAGTCTGCGCCAGATTTGCACTTTGCTTCTTGCCCACTACAATTGTTATTTACCTGGGCCTGCGGGTTTAGGGTTTGGGAGGCTCAGATTAGCACAATGGCCACAAGGACATTTCCTGCTTTACCACTACTACTGGGTGGGATGGGGGGGGGGTACCCCAAAGGTTTAGGTTTAGGGCCTTGCAGAGTCCCAACTGGCCATCGAGTATGGCTCAAGACGCTAATACAGGGCCTCAATACTTGCCAATATCATGTTGAGGTCTGTGCGAGGTACCCTATACTACAGCTACAGCTATGCAAGGAAACTAGAACCACAAGCCCTATACACCGAGTTTCCATTTCATGTTCCATTTTTCCACTTGATTCTGCATGTTGGGCCCCATAACCCCGTGACGTTTGTTTTGGGACCTCCTAGCGCTCGGGATCCCGAAGCCCTAAGCCCTATACATTCCCTCAGAACACAGTACCTGGGGCTTCTACCTTAGCTTGGGGCTGGGCTTAGAGTTGAGGGTTTAGGAGAAGGATGCCGCAGTTAAGGGTTTTTAGGGCTTATGGATCCCGAGCGCTGGGAGCCCAAAATATTCCATGTCGCTTTTTTTGGTGGTCCCCCATTATCAGAAGTACTATCTTCGGGAACGTTCGGCCCAGCGGGCATGCCTCCCCTAGCTATCTCATGCAAGATCGAAAGACGTCGCAGACTCACGGAAAGGGACATCCCTGTGAACCTGACTTCAGAAGGGAAGCCTCAGAAGCCAGGTTTGGGCCATGCGCGCGGACCGCTTTGCTGCGCCAACTGGGCTGCGTTTGGAAGCAGCCTTTTCTTAGGTTGATAGATTTGCAGCTTTCCTGAGCAGTCGCAGAAGGAATCTACCCTGAATTTCTGTGTACTGCCTGAGACTAGCTTTGTTTCCGGCCATAACCAGTGCCTGAAAGTGACCATGTTTCATGGACTTGGCGGGTTTTCTTGGCTGAACGCTGGAACTGGATCTTTATTCTTGTTCTTAAGTACGCCAACATGTAGCCGCAGTTTAGGTGAATGCTGCAAGAGCCTCACACATTCAGCCGAGCTTCTTCAATGCGGCATTTCGTGCTGTTGGTAGTGGTCCCTACTATTTAAAGATGCTAGTGCTTTGCCTGATTTTCCATGGAGCCCCAATTTTGAGGATGTACTCATTGCCATTGGTTACAAGCCCGGCTCATCAGTCACTTGTACTTTAGCACATACAGCTCCTTTTGGCTCTGGAAGCGTAAATTTCGTTTCGTGACAAAGCCCCCCTCTGAGAGCTGATCATACTGAAGCCTTGTTGAGCTAGCAATTTTAAATCATGGGGGTTTCCATAAAGAAGGGCCCCCAACTATGGACACCAATAGACTCTCATCCTGATTATAGGGACTTGCAAAAAAGGGGCCGCATTTCTTGGAGAGGGGGGAAGACAGAGAGAGAGAGAGAGAGTGATGCATCCCTAGATTCCCTACCTACCCATATATACCCCCTTGTAATCCCCACATATATGAACCACCATTAAAGCTATCTTTAAACCTGCAGGCCCCAGCAGGAGTCATACCGTTTCCATTGCGGTTTAGGGTTTTGATTTTGGGCAATGCAGAAGATGGCAAGTCTATTACACATTGGAGGTTGGAAATGAAATAGTTGGGTCTCGGCATATGAAGCAGAGGCAACAGCAATTGGCAAGTGCCAGGGACCTTTCCCAATAAGTCCTTCAATCATGGCCGGATCAGCGTGACGTAGAGACTTAGGCGACTTGATGAGAATGTGGCTCTGGGAAAGTATGATGACAACTGTGTCAGGATATGGGTGGACATATGTTAGTTTCCCCAAAAAAGGGGACTCAAATATAGACCTCAATCTACTATAGTCCTTATGATAGGAACCCCTAAAACGGGACCCCTGTGGAACATCCCCGTATGCACGTATAAACACACGTATTCCTACTTGTTCGTGTTTCTGCATTGCTACGAGGTCCGTCGTCCACACCCAACCGATTGACGAGACAGCGCTTCCCTCGCGTCTGCTGGCCACTCCAAAGGACTGCGGCCAAAATATTTACCGGTTCTTAATAGGTAATAACGCAATATATTCTGCAGGGGTTATACAGGGAATGCATTCCCTTGTTCCCTACTGAGAACCAGTAAGAAAATGGCGAGAGTTTTGTAGAAAGCTGAAGAGCTATCAAGCTCTTGTATCCCTACTACATTATTCTAGATGTCCCAGCTCTGTGATATTCGTACTATGGAGTTAAGGCCGTAATTATGTAAATTTGGTAAGTCTAGGTTGGATACGGCCCCCACTCAGTAACGGTTGGATGATAAGTATAGCAAAGTTATGTGTATATATGTATATACACACGTATGTAAATGTATAGATAGCCTTTAATATAACCCTATCATAGATGGGTGGGGGCAGTACCCAAGGTCTATGTAGAGTTCATGGTGTTTGGTGAGGGCCTGGCATTCTGGGGGTAGCCGGCCCATGACCAGCAGAGTGCTGCGAGTTGCAAAGGTAGGTACGTGTGGGCTTTAGATACCTGATTTGGTCTATAACTGCGTGCGCTGATTTTTAACCGAACATGCAACCGCCAGTGCGGCTAAAAGTAGTTGTTACTGATGAGTGCATGCGCCTTGGCCCCGAACCTTCCCCGAGTCCTAAACGTCCCCGCGTCTAAGGCGCAGGAAAGCAAATCTACGCGGGCCCTGGGTAGAACCATCTCCGAACTTGCAGCGCTTTAAAAGAGACATATCTATTATAGTGAAACGACATCTAACGACCCTCAGAACAGTACGCACTCACCCTTCAGCCCTTACAAGCAGAGAACCAGGACCCCCCTGCCCCTTTGAACCTCTAGTCTGAGGGAGACTCTAAATCATGCCCCTCCCTCCCTCAATGGGGATGATCATCGAGATCCAATTTTTGAGTCCTCACGGAGCAAAGTACTGAGGGCCAAACCCCAGACCTTCAACCCAAGCACCTAACACCCGGAACCCCTCAAACCCTGAAACCTGAGCCTTAAACCCTAAACCTTAGACCGCAAGCCCCTAAGCTGCACCTGCCAAAGACAGCAGCGAAGGAGATGCCAAGTGCTTCGGTCAATGCCGTCGCTTTGTGGGATGTAGGGTTTAGGATTAAGGCTTCGGGTTGGGTACAGGGCTGCGGGCTAAGCACCTAATACTAGGGATTTGGGCTTAGCGGCTTGTAGGTAGGCTTTACCGATTTTGAGGCGCTCAGGCGTGTAAAAACTACTGTTTGGCTTAGGACTATTTAGGATCTAGTGTATAGAGTCCAGAATTATGGCTAAACATGTTGTCTTGATCTTGTGCTGTCAGGTGTTCGTGCGAGCAGCGGGTTTCCCTTGAAGAGCCCAGGGCTAGCTCGGCTAGGTAAGGACGAATCGGACGGGTAGGAAAATATTCTATGGGAACATGATTTGAGTTCAGCGACAAGAATGGAGCAACAAATCAGAAACAGAATGGAAACACAGGTTGTACAGTTCGTCTTGAGGGTACAAGGACTTTTCAAACTTCGAAACAGGTGGCTATTAATATGGGAACTTTAGGATACCATGAGATTGCAAACGAATACGGGTCCCTGCTTGCGATTCCATCCGGATGGTGCTGAGAAGTTCCCATATCTGGCAATGAAAAGAGAAATTTCGTCTGTTGTTGTTCCGTGGATCAAGGGCCAGGGCGGGTAAGGCTCGATGCCTCCATACATCAACCCTGTGACTAAGGACCACTCCCAAGCAACTACTTGTAGCGCATTCTGAAGGGACCACCAGAGTATCCTCTAAAACCTACTGCTAATATCGTAGTTTACATGGAGGGAATGGTTGGAGCCTTACCTGTTTTGAGAAACGCCCAATCCAAAACGCGCATTCAGGTTGCAATGAGGGAACGCACGAGGAGCCGCTTGCACCGGATGGACGCCTACCTGTGCAGTGGATAACCTTTGACCGTTGCGAGGTAATATTACGAAAGAAATATTCTATCTACTTAAGGGGGACTATACCCTAAGCCCTAAACCCTAAACCCTAAATAGTAGCTTCCATTTTCTTTTCCATTGTCCCAATATAACCCCAATATTCTAGTACAAATCAAGCTCAATATAGACAAGAAGGTCAACGACCCAAGGCCCTGAAGCCTAAATACTTTGCACAAGTAAGGACACTGCATCAAGTGGAGCGCAGTCTCCTCCTAAGGAGGACGGTGGAGCTACACCACAGAGACTTGGGCGATTTAGGTTGGGTCCTGCCACACGCCAGTGAAGGTCTATAAGGGGGTTTCCCAAAGTTAAGGATACCTTCTTGGTGGTACCTAATAATAAGGACTATCGCATTTTGGGGTCTATATTGGGGTCCCCTTATTTTGGGAGACTACCACAAGAGTGAAGGATTCACTGGCTTTGAACAAGTGTGTGGAGAATTTGAAGGTCATGCTGCGAAGGCAAGCTGAGCTGCTGTAGTCAGGAGCTTGAATCCCTACACGACATTAAATACAACCTAGAGCTCCATGCTACTTTTTATCCTTATTGTGGAGAACAGCCTTGTTTGGGGCTTAGGGCTTAAGGCAAAGAATTTTGGTGCCAGTCAAGGAGTGTCTTCGCAAGCACGAGAATTAAGTCGGACATCATAGAATCCGACTGGCAAGCCAATAGCCGCTCGGCCTAATGTCGGGGCCCAGCAAGTCTGCAATATTATGGTACTGGATTCCTTTATAAGTTCGATATAGGGCACCCGGTATCTCAAATAGACCTCGACATGAGATGGGTTATTCTTTAGGAGGACCCCCCCACACTCTGTGATAGTGGTATACTAGGAACGTGAGAGGACCCTAATCTATTCCTTATCATCCGTTATAGTCTCTATTAATTATGGCGTGGGGGGTCCGACTATAACTTATTCTCTAGGCCTTGTATTACTGCCACGTGGGTGTTTGAGGGTTGCGATAGTCAGGATCCCATCTTTCCCAACATGTATGGTTTAGGGTCTAGGGCGTCTGGACAGTATGAATGCTTTGAATAGGGTCTGGGTATAGAACGTAGAATTAACATACTCATGAATGTCGGAGGGTGTCATTGCTCGCGTCAGAGGTGACCCTCGAAGCAAAAGACCGGCTTCCCAAGTAGGACTTCGCCTAGAAAGAGGCGGCTCAGCCCCTAAATCCCTAAACCCTAAAGTCCCTCAGTCCCTCAAGCCCGAATCCCTAGTCCTAAGCCACATGGATTTGTAGAGACGTTGGTTTCAGGAAACGCCAGGCGGTGTGTGCCATTTCTGTGACAAGGAGAGTTCGCTTGCCCCAGCCTTCCGAAATAGCGCGTCCTACGACTATCATAAGAGGTGGCCTTTTATGATGGGTTATTGTGGGTGCACATGAGGTTGCAGACTAGGATTGGTGAGCATGTACATTTGGTGTCCGATTTGGCGGACGAAAAATTTCATTCATACCATGTATGACTCGGATAAAGTGCTTATTATGAGTGTGTTGGTTGGGTCCTTCCCCCTTAAAATTTAAAAGATACCACAAGAAATACTAGGAATTAGCATAGCTGAATATTTCCCTGTCAAAACCTCCTTGATCAGGATTTACCCAATCTGTTGGCTACCAGAATCCCTTCATTTTTCTGGAGACCTGAGTTGTGTGGAGTTGAACACTCAGGGAAACTGTGGCTTGAGCTAACTAAGGTTTTAAGATGTAGGGCTTTACTGGGATTCCATCGGGGCATTCTAGGGATTGCGTGGGGGGGTCTGTAGGGATATATGTAGTGTAATGCAGGGTGGTTTAAGGTTCACGATTGACTGCCTTAGTTTGAAGCACCTTACCCTCACCAGACTTTGCAAAACAACAACATATATATATATATATATAGACCCACATAGCCCGGATGCAATCCTTATCATGCCTGCATGTAAGCCCTACGAGGCCCCTGAAGACGCTAGTTGCGAGGCATGGGCTTTCTGGCGCAGATGACGACCCCTGCTATGGCGGTGGCGCAGTGCCGTCGCCGGAAGTGAAACATCTCATAAGAGTTTAGGCTTTGGGGTTTCGGGAGTTTCTCAACATGGGAGATTTGTGAAGGTTCCATCACTGTTCTACAGTATGACAAGATTCCACAACGAAGACGCAGATTGCAGATACGCATTTGGATGCTCATCTGGGCAATTGTGACAAATTGGGGACCTTTCCGGAGCCCCTTCCAGCACTGCTTCTCGCACAGCTCTCAACCGTAAACTCTTGGACCCACTTTGTTACGCTTGGGAGCTCGGAGGAGGGGACCCTAATTTCTGCTGATAGCCCGTCTGGACTCAGTGGTTGCGCCCGTGAGCCTCCTCGGAAAAGGCTGGTGCTGCATGTCTTGTAGGAACCGACATAATCCCTCTTCCGAATAGCAAACCTATCCATCTCCTGCTTGAGGGAATGTGCATTACAACATCTAGGCGGCGGCATTGCCCCCTTGACCAAGCCCTGTGCATTTGTTCCATAAGTGGAATTATGGGAATCATGGGCGATTGGTATTGACTTGATTGCAGCAGTTGCAAGCCCCTGCACTTTGCCTGGACGCAATTTTGTTTAGGTCTTGGCATGTGCCTCAGGAGCATCCGCGTCGGTCTGCCGCAATCCCCATTTCTGCCGGGAGTCCCTCAGGGAACCCGATTCTGCAAAAACCCATATGCGTACACGCACGGCTGATCTCTTTGTGGATTTCTGTGGCGTTTATGACGCAGAACTGTCAAAGTTCTATATGCCAAGTATGTCAGGGCATACGAGGGGGTTGAGTGGAGATCTGATTGTGGCTAACATGCACCGGGTGTAGCAGACTGAGCTCGGGTTTATTGGGAAGGCATCTACAATTATAGAATACCAGACAGCGCCGTAAGGTTTACAGCAGCCCTGCTGAGGGTTATGGAGTTCAGTGCCAAGGAGATGTGACAGGTCACTTTCGGGGATGTAAGCCATCAGTACCCAACTGAGGAACGAAGCCTAAACCCGAAATCCTAAAAGCGCTAAACACTAAGGCCCCTGAAGGCAATGAACACTAGGCCTGCAGGATGTCAAGTGTAGTCATTATACAGTCCGACCTCCGAAATCCCAACGGTAGTGCGAAGGCGCCGCCGCTCCACTTCTTCTGTATAGGAAAGAGCTTCTGTGGGGTAGTTGCATCAGGGGACTATATACCCCTAGCACGAATCAAATACCATGAGGTATTCAATTCCCGAATTCCTTTCATGCCAACATTAAACACCCTCCACCCTCAATATTAAGCAAATCTCCCAATGGAAATTATCTGGCGGGGTCTGTTCAATGTTGGTAGGAAGGGATCTAGACATTGCTTGGGTCATTGACCCCTCACCCCTATATAACCCGCATTTAATAACCTAAACCCTACACTTCAAAAACCCTAGAAGGACGTGGTGTACCAAAAGCGTCACGATCTGGACATGCGCGCCTGGCCCCCGGCACTCTCGGCCTTCGGGGACCTGCCTTTATGCTTCCTTTCATCCCCCATTTGGGGTTTGGGGATTTTGTAGGGTTTAGGGATTAGGGCATAGGGTGTAGGAGAATTAAATGGAAAGTGACATAGAAACTGGAACTGTATCGTGGCTTTTACGGATCAGGGTTTCCAAAAGTGTTCGGTCCTTTTTGGGGTCCCAACGATAAGGCCCGTAGTCCTGGGCTGTGTAAAGGAGACCTATTTTGCATGACTAAGCGAGGGCCCTCAATCTCGCATCCCTGAATCCTTATCTCCAACCCATTGAGACCTAGACCCAAAGAGAATACCCCAATGCAGGAGAGTTAGAACGGTAGGCCACAGCGCAAATTCTCCTAGTATTTCTGCAATCCACAACTTTTAACCCCAAACCCCTTGTTGAAGTCAAAGCCTCTCTGAGGAGCAGCAGATACTGCGCACGCAGGGAGTCGCGGATACGGATGAAGCGCTACCGAAGGAAACAGGGATTTTGTTGCCAACAATTTGGGCATAGGTACTTGGCGGCCTCAAGAGAGTCGGAGTGTTGAGGGTTTTTTCTTCAGAGTTTGATGATCAAAGACGCATCTTAAGATTTCTCGCCGAAAGCCGACATGAAGGTTGCCCTGGAGCTTAGTGCAATGTATCTGCCTAGCCTCAAAAAACATTCTCCCGTTCACAGCCAACAGCCGCTGGCGCCTCAGGAGGAGTGGGGGAGCGCATATGCGGCAATACAGCAGCGGTAAATGCTTGGTCCAGGCAATACCGCAGCGAGGACAAATTCAGGCTACAAGAACCCACGCCCTGCATCATGCGCTCACTTTGAGATTCGTAGCAGGCAAAATGTGCGGTCAGGTTGCAACTCTATGTATCCTACTCTTTACGCAGCAACGTAAGAATAGAGTCACATATGGTGGGTTTCCCAAAAAATTAGGGGTACCTTTTTGGGGATCCTTATAATAAGGACTATAGTATATTGGGGTCCATATTGGGGTTCCCCTATTTTGGGAAAGTCACATATGGTGGGGTTTTCATGATCTCAAAGCGCAAGCATGTGCTGCAAAGCTCGCAGGTGCCGTGACATCCCACATGATTGGTACAGGAAGTTCCCTTTCCATTATTCCCTATATAACC
>CAJNIZ010009973.1:0-12046 GCA_905231905.1 Symbiodinium pilosum
TTGGGCGACTTCCGATGGCAGCCATGGGCATCCCGAGCCGCTTGACCTGAGCACTTTCAAGCTGTCACCTTGCACGGGTTTGGGGTATAGGGCTTAGAGTTGAGGGTTTAGGAATAAGGTTTGGGGTTTAGGGTTTTGGGTTTAGGATTTATGGTTTTGGATTTAAGGTCTTAGGGCTTACCTACACACTCTAATCTAATTCCTTTTTCGGTTTGGTATGGTTTTTTTGTTTAGGACTACTATTAGGTCTACTAAACAGGCTGTACAAGGTAGGGTTTTGGGAAGGGTGTCTAGGGCGTCCAGCTTTTGTGTTTAGGGGTTTAGGATTAAGTTTTCAGGGTTCAGCCGGGGGTAAGGGTTCAGTGTTTGGAGGTTCCCGGTAAGACGCCCGTAACTGGCGTGGAGCCCCAAAGCGAGACCTCAAAGGGTCACAAGGGATCCATGTTAGTTTGAGGCAGAGCGTTGAAAGCTAGGTCCAGTAGGTAGCAATGCATTCGCGCTCAATGCAGTTAGGGATAAACGGTTTGCAGTAGCTGCTCTTACGGAGCACACCCGGTAATATGATCACTCAGTTCCGTGCTACGAAGGCTTTCTTGGAGATAGCTTCAAGGACCTTACTTACGTTAATAACCCGTGTAACCCATATGTAGTAACCCGAACTATGCCCATGATTAACCTAATTACAAAGTCCCCCTGACCCTCCAAGTAAACCCTAGACCCTGAGGGCTTGGGGCTTCAGACGTCTGTCGTTCAGCTTTGCAATTCATAGATGTTACATGCAGGCTTCCCAAAGCAATCTCTCTACATAATACATTCCATGCTGAGTGCCCTTACCCTACCCTCCCAGCAGTCAAGCAACATATCATGTTCCATTCCCACCCCCTCCACAAACTAGTTCTGGCCCTATACCAGCATGTGCTTTCTAACCCTCACAACAAAAGAGGCGCAGGGCGGAAGTTTCACAACCCTTTATCCCCAAGAACCCTAAACCTAAAACTTCCTAAACCCTAAACTCTCGACAACATCAAGAGCAAACGCAGGGGAATGGTGCAAAGGGAGTAATGGCACGGGGCCTGTGACTGCTCCCCCCGCCTCTCTTCAACTAAAGGGTTGAGGGTTTAGGGTTCAGGGTTTAGGGTTGAGGGTTTAGGGTTTAAGGTGGAGGGTTTTTGGGTTCGTGGGAAATTGCCCTCGTAACGTAGTTTGCCCTGAACGGAAGACTTTTCATGGCCTCAGTTTGCAAATAGCTTGTGGCCCCTCGTCTCATTTCGTCAAGCCCCCCTGGCTTCGGTTTCTTGCGCGGGCGTTCCTGCCCGCTGGTTTAGCCTTTACGACAAACCCCAATCCCTCGACGTCAAAGTCCCTCAAAGAAGCTATCTCTCAAAATCATCCCTACAAATAATCCCAAGTGACGACTGCCCATAATCCTCTTACAGGGATTCCCCCATTTTGCAAAATAGGGGACCCCAATATAGACCCAACAATACTATAATCCTGATTATTGGGGCCCCCAAAAAGATACCCCTAAATTTGGGAAACCCTAAACCCTAAATTGTAGTTTCAATTTTCTTTTCCATTATCCCCATATAACCCCTATAAACCCCTAGACCCTAAACCCTAAACCCTAAATCCTAAACCCTAATTTTGAGAAAACCCCCCAAAGTGGCTTTTGGACCCTTGAAAGGCTCTGCCAGCGTCCCTGCGTCCACATGGCAAAGATGGGTCCCTGCCCCGCAGGTCTACTTGGACTTCTCTGCCAAAAAAAGAGTTTAGGGTTTAGGGTTTAGGGTTAGGGTTAAGATTATGGGGGTTTGGGTTTGGGGTTTTGACTACTTACTTACCTTTGCTTAGCAGGATTATTGGGAACTATATCGGAACTACTTTAAGGATTGCTAGCCAACCACAGGTGACTTCAGGTTTGTGTACCTGGCGAAAACACCCACATGGGGCGTATCCTACCTTCCGGGATCCCTCACTAGGTACCCCAGTAGTACACTTTTGGCCCTTTTTATTTGGGGGTCTCCTTATCAAAGCTGAATATTAGGAAAACGGGTACCCTTGTTATTCAGGGGTTACTGGGGAACCTAGCTCAAGTTTGCGAAAACCGTATGGCTTATGGGTTGGGGGGAAAGGATGGTGGTCTGAGATAGAAGAAGGGTTGTGGAAATATGGTAGTTTCCCTGGATAGGGGTACCCCAGTCTAGACCCCATATAGTCCCCTTAAGTAGATAGAATACGGCTATTATAACAAGATCCCCATATACCCCATATTCGATCTACTTAAGGGGGAGTATAATACTATGATCCTTATTATTGGGACCCCCCAATAATACTACCCCTAATGTTGGGAAACCTCTATCTGGGGCCCATTAGCAGTTTTTTTGAGTACCTGTTAGGTGTACGACTAAACCCTAAACGCTAAACGGGAAGGGCCAGGGCTTTAAATTTGCGTGGCCTTCAATTTGTTTCTCGGCACCTCCTACATGGGTAGTTCCCAAATTAGGGTCCAACTTTGGTACCCCTGAATACTAGATGCCGGAATATAGCCTATAACCAAAAGGGATTCATAATTCTGAGAACATCCCACATCCTACAGCCTGAGCTGCGGAATTCCCAAACCCTGAATCCTAAACCCTACTTGAGGGTTTCCCCAAATTAGGGGCACCTTCTTGGGGGTCTCTATCTTAAAGCCTCTAGTATTTTGGGATTTGGAGAAACTCCCCCTTCAGCCCAATACACCCTGTGTCCAAACAGGTGCAGCATGCCCCTACTGTCACGAGACGCATGACAAGCCGGCGGTCAAGCTAGACAAGCGCCAGCGGCTGATGCTTTCCGAAACCATGACTGTGGCTTTGCTTGTTGAAGGTTAGTGTTTAGGGGTTCTAGTTCAGGGTTTAGGGTTTAGGGGTTCTAGCTCAGGGTTTAGGGTTTAGGATGTAGGGTTGAGGGGTTAGGGTTTTGAGTTTAGGGGTTACGGTTTAGGATCTAGGGTGTGGGCGTTTAGTTTTGTCCATGTTAAGGCTCTGAGTGGACATATGGGCCCGATGCTGTTAAGCTTAGTAGGCTACTTTTCTGAATTCAGGGTTGAGGGCAATAGGTTTGAACATTTGATGAGTGGGGCTGTAGGGTTTGAGGCCTACGTGTGCTAAGGCGTAGGATGTTGGACGTTGAGGTAAGTTGGAGCACAAATGGAAACCTTTGCATTTGAGGTCCTGTATCCGACAGCTTGCGCTCAACAGCGACTCAGGGTTCTGTAGTCTGAGTCTGAGTTTGGTAGTTTCCCAAAATAGTGGGACCCTTTTTTTGTCCCAAAATACTAGGATCCTTGTGCTTGGGACTTCCACAAAGGTATCCCTCATTTTGGAAACCCCCACTTAGCCGACAGGCTTATTGTTTTGCCCAAACGCCGTCTGTAGGTGCAGTGCTTCCCCTGAACTCCCATCCCGCAAAACTTAGGGTGTAGGGTTAAACGTTTAGGGTGTTGGGTATGCTTGGGTCCCTTCTAGCCTGCTGCAGCCGACGCTTACGCCACTAGGCAGAAGAAGTCGGGAGTGTCAATAATAGCGAGGGGACCCTTGTTTCGTAACCCTACACCCTGAACCCTAAACCCCTAAACCCTCATCCGCTTTAAACCGCCTAGGCAGAAGAAGTGAGAACCCTCCTGCACCCCCTCATTCGTCAAAAACTCGACGTGCTTGACCTTTCGGAGTGCGCGGTGGGTCTCATGGGTTTGCTTGAACAGGAGCCGTGGTTGAAGGTTGTGGGTTTTGCAATTCTGTCTTGTTTTGAGCGCCCCAAATATTAGTGGCTGTGGAATCAAAGGGACTAACAGGGGGACCACATTTTTGACAACGCGCCATGTGGAAACTTCACAAAGTCGGGCTTCGCCACACACCGTCTATATCTCTATGGTTCATGCCTCTGGGTGATCAGACGAGAAACCCGTAGCATTCAGAAATGCCTATAGCGTTACGAATGTTGTCTTATCCTGCTTAACCTCAACTCCTAACCACTCTCCTCTACCCCAAGCTAACAAGGAACCCGAGAAGGTTAATCAGTCTCACTTTGTAAGTTTAACGGTAGTTTGTGGGCAGGGCGAACCCCCGTGAGCAGGACTATCTGGACTCCCCAAGTATGGAACATAATTCCCTTTTTGGCTGTTATGATAGGTTTAGGGCTTCTTTTTTTACATACATTGGGGGTTTAGGTAAACCCCAAAGCTTAAACCCTAAACCATCCTAAGGAATCCTAAGCCCTAAACAGTGAGCAGGAGCCCCGATCAGATCCAGCACAAGGCTTTGCGGGAATCAGGATCACCGAGATCCGCAAGCTCAGTCGCGCCTCTCCTGACTTTTACGAATATGGGGGGAGGTTCCCAATTTAGGGCTTGCCTCACTTAGGGACCAGAAACATGGTCTTGGCCGAGTTAAGACCTAATACCCCAAACCCTAGACCTGAAACCCTAAATTGCGTCATTACGGAACACTTGGATTCTTGCATGACCACGTGGGAAGTTCCCTATTTTCCCATAAAAGCCTTATAGGGATCCTTCTCATGTGGTTGTCGTTCGAGACATCCCCCTAGGCTCCCTGCGGCCCCCCAAAGCGGTGTAGAAAGGGCAAAGAGAGTGTTGGAATCCAGCCCACCGACGCCTGCTGCTTACCCCCTAAGACGCACTGTAGTTTGGGGATTAGGGTTAAAGGTTTAGTTTGATGCGCCTCACAGTGAGAACCCCTAAATATTGTACGTTAAGCAAATCTTCAGATTGAGGCGGGACCCTTCATAATATGATTTTGAAACAGGGCATGCGCCGTACCTGAAGAGTAAGCCTTAAGCATCAATACAACCTATTGAAATCACATGGTTCCATGATTCATTTCCGGGCCGAATTACTTTAACATCACTTTTTTAGTGGTTTATATGGCGGCTTAGAATACCCTTTGAAGTGATGTGTATTGGGATTACAAACGGAACCATGAAGCATGTCGACTGGGATGCGTAGCAGACAACCCAGGTGCACTTGTCCGGATGCCTTTGGTGGCGCTTGCTGCACGGCTTGCAGTTGCCATCTTGTTAAGGGTCTATATAGTCGCCTTTAGGTAGATAGAATATGGCCTTGGGTAGATTTTAATAAGACCCCCACATGCCCCATATTCTATCTTAAGGGGGACTATGGGCTATTTTGCTGCTAAAGGTCCACCGCTTCTTAGTGTTTGAGGGAGCATGTACGGTGTTGGGATTTCGGGTTCGGGCCTTCAGCTGGTTTCGGGCTTTGGGGTGTTGGGTTTTATGCTTACCGAGATCACAGCCAAAAGCCCAACAAGACCTGATTTAGGATCCCTCAGCAGGGGCAGGTTTGAACACTGTTTTTAATGTTTACTACGCTTGATCGCTATATAACCCTTAGAAAGCCATGAACATTTGATTTTCATAGGACCCCCCAAGCCTTACCCTGGTAAACCCTAAACCCTAAACCCTCAAAGGCCGGAAGAAATGTTGGAGCCTTCATATCTGCCACCTGTAGAATGCACCCCGAAGCTTTGCTTCAGTTATGTAGGGTTTAGGGTTTAGGGTTCACAAAATTAGGGTCCCATAAGCAAAACGGGCACCTAATTTTGAGAACAACCCCCTTTTCCGCCCGTACATCATATGAGGCATAACCTAAATTCCTTGAAGGTGCTTGTACAGGGGATTATACAGGGGACTACTATATGGATTATTAACGGGGATGCTAGGAGTTGAGATTCTAGCTCATATGAGCAACTGTCAATGTTAAGCTGACTAAGGAACCCTTAAATCAAAGGACGTAGGGGTCCCTCTTGTAGTTTTAGTATAGCCCCTAATACAATTTCTAATTAGGAAGCCATGGCTATTACTTATCTGGGACATATTGAATGTAGCTCATATCTTCATGTGAAAGTTGCTCGTGATTTTCCCTGCTTAACCCCAACTAAAGACCGCCTCAATCCCTTTGAAAACCCTAAACCTAGGCGACCTCAACCCATTTCATTCCTAAACATGTTGCCGGGACCTTAGATAATCCCAAATAAGCGACCCCTCAACCCCCCTAACCCCGTTTCCTTCCTAGCTCCCATGTCCCGCACAATTTGTCGGCCCTGGTGCTGCTTCCCTTAGCGCGGAACCATTCTCGATCTTGGGTTTAGGGTCCTTGTTGGGATGAACTTACCCCTGAACCCTAAACGTTAAACTGGTCATAAGTATGGAGTATGAATTTAGGCTTAGATCTGATGTGCGCGAATAGGAATTGAAATGCACAAAGCCGATGGGGAATTACATAGGGGTTCCTGTAAAGGATGCATTCCACAGGTTCTCATTTAGGTTTAGGGTTGAGGATTTAGCGTTTAGAGCGTAGGGTTTAGGGTTTAGGGCTTGCTGCGAGTTCCCGTGCAAGCAGTGATGATTAGGTGTCAATGCATGATCATTCAAGTGCATGGCTGCATGCAAGGTGCTGCCATGGCCTGACTGTGGAGGGCCATCTAACACATTCACCCACCCCACGCCGTCTGAGGCGGCCAAGCACCCCAAACCTACTCCTTTTTCAGGGTTTAGGACCTAAACTCAGTTTGTTCCATCTAGGTCAACCACCTAAATATCTTCATAGTTGCTTGCTCTTGTCTGGAGAAGACAAGACATGGCTCTGAGAGAGGGCATGCAAACAACCCTAGAAAAAGAGCCTGTGTTGGGGTCTGCCCTTTGCAAGAGGTTCTGGAGGCCATTGGTGGAAGGGTGCTGGGTGCTGGGAGTTCCTGGGACGCCCCTGCAAAGTTGCTGGAAACGCCATCAATCGAAAGGCTCCCTCTGCGAGTGAATTTCAGGACCAGGAGGCCTGGGAGCCTGCAGGACCAAAGGCTTCCCAGACGCCTCAGACGCCTCTCCCAAAATGGCGTTGGAAAAAACCAGCAAGTGAGGTTTAGAAACAAGGGTTATGTCTTTTCAAACAGCCATTACTGGTTGCAAGGAGAACTCCTTCCGGTACCGGGCCCATCGTGGGTGCTACCGCATCCGTGGCTGTGCTGAGGCAGGTCCAGCCAGGTCGGTTTGCGCAAGGGATTCAAGGGGCATAGGCGCCGCCCACCATCGTAGGTGGGCGGCCTGAGCTTTGAGCTGAGGGTCTAGGGTTGAGGATTTAGGGTTTAGGGTTTAGTATTTAGGGCCTAGGGTTTAGGATTTAGGGTTTCGGGTTTAAGGTGCAAGAAAACAACCTGAATCTTCCGGTGGCTGTGGTTTAGGCTTGAGGGTTTAGGGTTTAGGGTTTTTGCTTCCATGCTACAACTAGAGGACGGTAGCATCAGTTTCACGTACTTCAAACCCTGAAACCGAGGACCTAATACTCTGAGGAGCTGCACCTAAACCCCAAGCCTCCCTAAGCTTTGACAATTTCGGCCCGTACGGCCATTGTTTTCCAGGCGTTTCAGATATGTGTCCTGCTTGAATGCTTTTTGCCCACTAGTAGACCTTGAGGGTTTAGTTTCAGGTGGTTTTTAGGGCAAGGTAGGCGAACATTCCCAGATTTGGGTTTAGGGATTCCGCAACAACAACATTATAAATTGAATATATTTTCCTTCAGGGTGGACAACTATATTTTGGGATTCTGACCGCGATATAGTTCTAGACCCTAAACCGCGTACTCATGAGGTAAAACTCTTCCCGACCGGGTCGCCGGCCGATGTCGAAATGCAGCTGAATGTCTTGAAGGCTGAGCTGCTACGACACTTGGCTGGGTGCAGGGTTTAGCGCTTCCGTTGGGGTTTAGGGTTTGGGGCTTGGGCTGTAGTGTTTAGGAACGCTTCTCTTTCTTAAGCCATTCTTGTCAAATGATCGGCAAAATGCATACTTGTCAGTGGATACAAGCTAGGGAATAGAATAGGTATAGCACGAGACTAGGTTGCTGAAAAGGAATTAATAACACATAATATGATGATTAAATTTCAGTTCTTCAACAGCAAGCCAGGACTAGTGATGAATCTGAGGAGAGCATTTTCTCCAGTCTGTTTGCGTTGAAGCCCTGAAGAGCCTAGTATTTGCCAAAATTAAAGGCATCCATCCTTAAAAGGGGTTTTAGGGGTTATATAGGAGTGGCTTATATAGGGTTCAGGATTTAAGGTTTCCGCAAAATCACTGAGCAGCTGAGGACAGAAAGCGCTGAAACAAGGAGCTGTCATCCAGCTCTAATTTTTTTTTGGGCATAGCGCGATGCATCTGAGAGCGCAGTCCGTGACAACAATCAACTGACCCCGAACCTGAACCCCCCCTAGGTTTAGGGTTAGTCCGGTAGGGCGGACTCAGAAAGCCTGTTGGAAAAGGGTTAGTCCAACATGCGGTAGGTTGTCGAAATTCTGGTCCCATGTTGAGTAAGGGCCCATGAATGGGGTAGGATCCCATAATAGAGACTGTAGTATTCTGGGGTCTATATTCAGGTCGTGCTTTTTGAAACAACATGTACTTATACTGTATACAAATCTTTGGGTATATTACACTTGCATCACTCTTGAGTGTGAGACCCCCATTTATTCCCAAAGTTCTACATGCGTTAAATCCTCCGCAACCCAAAACAAGGTTCCAAACCATTGGAGGGGATTACACAGACCCCAAGGGCACTCAGGACCGACAGGGCGCAGACTGCTGGATCCTGGAATTCTGGAAGCACTGACCCCTCCCACTCGCAACTACCTGGCGACGCGAACCAGAAGACCCAAACCCAATAGGGTTTAGGTTTTTGGCGTTAGGGTTTAGGCCTTTCAAACATAAGGTTGCCCTTATACGCCGCAAGAGAATGTACTGCTTGGCATAGGGACCTCCTAAATGAGACCCTTTAGATGTGATTTGCGGCCTGAGAATCTAAGATCTAAGGCAGTTCCAAGAGCGGAGTCGTGTAGGGCCCGTACATAAGCCTGCGATGACACTTGTAGACCTCCCTGTGGTCCCTACATATCCCCTCGATACCCTAAACCCCTGAAACCTAAACCCTGAGCCATGAACTCGCCCCGTTGGAAACTCCTCCCCTGTAGTTGGTGCTTGTCTAAATGGCTCCCAGATGCATCACGAGGCGGCCGCAGGCCATGCTGAGATTGAAGGCAGCTTCATGTGAAATATGGGGGTTCTGTAGGGATTATATGGGGACTATTTAGGGTTTATATAGGGATTATAAAGAGATTATACAGGGTTTATATAGGGTTTATATAGGGTTTATATGGGGTTTATATAGGGTATATATAGGGTTTATACAGATTCTGGGGAATCTTTGTGTCTATATTCAGGGTCCAATTTGGAGGACCATAAAGTATAACCCTACCATAGCCTAACCCTAAACCCTAAACTACCAAGTGATAACCGCTAATGCTTCGGGCTCCGGATTTTTGTTTGTAGTAGGCTTGGGGATTTGGGGATTGGTTTAGGGTTTAGGGTCTATAGATTTAAAGGGTCCAAGTACCCAAGTAGTACGTGATGTGAGGCCAAAACGCTTTCATATCAGCTCTTTTGTCTCTAAGCCCTAAACAGGGTTTGAGATAAGGTCTAGACAGTCATGTTACAAGAGCATCCATTGGAGGTCTAGACAGGCATGTTACAAGCACAAGGGTACCCATCGCAAGGGTAAACCCTTAACCCTACACCCACATCCATCAGGACCCTAAACCCTAAACCTTAAACCCTAAACCCTCCGAACCTGAAGCTGTAGCTGGCTGGAATGAATTGTCAGCCGCAATCGGAATTGCGTCCAGGCCTAGGGTTCAGGGTTTAGGGTTCAGGGTTTAGGGTTTAGGGTGTAGGCTTTAGGGTTTGGGGTCTGACGTCCAGGGTTTAGGATTTGGAGTCTAAGCTAGGATTCTGGTTCTTCCCAACCCTTTGAACTGAAGAAGTTAATTGTCAGGGTTTCTTATTTGGCCAAACCCTAACCCTGAATCAATAGATTCAGTAGATGCTACAAGGCTTCAACGTTCAGTTCAGGGCTTCGGGTTTAGGGTTTACTGTTTAGGTAAGTCCCACCAGTCGCAGTGAATTCTAAAGATGCCATCCTTTTCACCAGAAGATATGAACTGCCCCCCACCCCTAATATTCAATTTTGCTAGGGTGCGTGGTTTAAGGTTTCGGGGTTGGGGTAGAAATTCCGCATAGCACGAAGAGATCCTAGAAGCTAGTCTTGAAAAATCGCAGAATTCAGCTTGTCATTCTGAGAGGGTTATATGAGCCAAGGAGAAGAATTAGGGTTTAGGGGTCTCAAGGCATGCGCGACTAGAAAGCAAGACTGTGAAATGTCCAGAATCGAATTCCACTGAGCACTCGTGTTCTAAAATCGCGGAACCCCAGATAGCAACCATATCATGTTGAGGTCTACTTGAGATACGCTAGACCATCGACATACAAGGAATCTCTAGCCATGATATTGGTAGTTATTCTTGCCCTATCATCCCTGATAAGGCTTTTTGGCAAAGTTCTGCTGGGTGTAGGCAGAAAGGAAGGTTGAGCTTCGCACTTGAAGTGGACGAATTTGGCTGGTGGCCTATTCACATGTCTCCATGATAGCTGACCATCGCCCCCACATGCCAGAAAAAAAACTTATATCCCCCGTAAACCCTAAACCATAAGCCCAAAGAAGGCAAAGACCCCATTGAAAGCGACCATCAACCTGCAACACCCGAACCTCTAAACCCCCTAAACCCTGAACCCTGATGTAGACCCCTCATCAATAAACCCCACCCCCCTTGAGGACCGTAATACCAGGTTTCTTATTATAATCCCTATTGAGGGGAGGGGGTGTATTGATTAGGGATCTACATTAAAAACCTAAACCATTCGTCTCGTACGCATGAAGAAGGTTGACGCTACCACGCCGTTCAGGGCTAGAAACCTGTAAGCCCCAATCTCTAAGAGTAAATCCCTAAGATTTTTCATGTTTGGACATGAGCTGTTGTCCATATTGCTTGCGAATTTCAATGGACCACGCATTTTTTCACCCTGGCAATTGCAGGCATGACAATTCGCTTGAGGCCATCCCTCTGTTTATTTGGAGCGCGCCGGCAGAACACGGGCTCCCGAAATCCGTAAACCCTGAACCTTAAACCGAAACCCTAGGGTAAAAATCCTAGTCCTAAAACTTAATCGTGATCGTCAGGACCATGCTGGCAGCAATGAGGATGTGACATGTTGTACAGAGGGAATGTAGAAACCTGAATAATTGCAAATGTCATGTTTTGTTTGAGACACTCTTGACAATACGTATACAAAGGGTTTAGGGTTTAGGACACAAATATATAGTGGTATTTAGAGGCTTCTAATGTCAGATCTGGGAGTGGTATGGAGGAAGGTGTCCCTAAACCCTAAACCCTGCACTGTGACTTTGTCCCATGCTGGGGTTCTTCACGTAACTTCCTCCCCTGAACATGTGGCCATCCCGAATTTGAGGATGTTAGGACCCAAGAAGAGTTGGCAAGGATTGGTCAGAAATCTATATGCACAGGCTACTGCTTAGTTCCCGTTTTTTGAAGGTGCAGATGGGCTTCCGTTCGGAAAACTGCGTCATTGTTGAACTTTTTTTTCGTTTGCCCTAAACCCCAACCTCTAAACCCTTCTTTCCCAAAAATGAACTAGCTGAAGGTACCCACCTCAGGACTCAGCATCAAACGGCGTGCTACTGTAAGGCCTTAGTAAGTCTTGGCGGGATCGTCCGGTGAACTCTAATCAGGGTGTACTGCAGACATGTAATACAATGTCAGACAAGTGGCCTGGAAAGTTACTGACATTTGGGGTTGGTTCGTTTCCTTGACTTGTATTGTTTTGGGCCTGAGGGTATTCGCCCTGCTGTATTTCGTGGCCTTTCAAACCCTAAACCCTAAACCCTTCAAGACAGAATCCTAAAGTCACAAGGTGGATCAACCCTGGAAGCCGATGAATCCAAACATCGTTTGCAAACCCTGAAATCAATCTATCCCTATGGCCCATTGGAGCGTAAGCATATGATTATATTGCCAAGTTCCAAGTGGGTACATATACATAGATATATGCCTATACATATATGAGCTATAGTCTA
>CAJNIZ010009976.1:0-12705 GCA_905231905.1 Symbiodinium pilosum
TCTTAACATAAAGCTCGCCCGTAATACGGAATAAGGAATGTAATCCCCATATGAGCTATAGTCTGAACTCCTTCAGAGGGGGATTATTTAGGGCACTACCAAAGGGGTTGTTAAGGGGAATGTTAGGAGTTCAGGCCATAGCTCATATAATCTCTATGGAGTATATTCCCTTCTTCCCTACTGATCCCCCAGTAATCCAAGTGGCACTCAGGACCCCTACTAAGGGTTAACCCTTAACTACCTGTAATAAGAATACAAAGGAATCCCAAAGGGTTAAGGGTCTAAGGTCCAAGCTAAGTCTCAAGGAGTAATTATATAGGGTTTAGATTTCCAATCCATTTGAGCTTCAGAGAGCTTAGGCCCTAAACCCTTAGGGCTCAAGAGGACGCAGTTGATGGGATCCCTTAGCGTTTAGGGTTTAGGCCTTAGGGTTTAGGGTTTAGGGGATGAGATGGCGCACGGCTCGTCTGCCTCCAGGCTTTGTAGCTAGCAGAATACTTTGAGTAGTGCCCCCCCCAGTAACAGTCTATATTAGGGGTCCTATTAAGGGCTATATTTATATAACCATATTAAAATTATTATCCAACTGTTACCGAGGGGGGGCAGCACCCAAACAATACTGAGTGCTAGGGTGGACGTATGTGTTTTGGGTGGGATCAAGGGCTTAGGGCAGGGGATATGACATCCAAACTGGAGCCAAAACCATCAACCACTACGACCACTACCCCCCAAAAAAGCTAAGACCTGAAACCTAACCTATCTATCTCCAATGTATGAATATATATGTATATATGTACGTATACCGTTCGATATGCCCCAAAAATGCCTGAACCCTCAATCAATCCCAAACTCGAAGCCTGGAGGATACGGTGGATCTCAAATCCTGCATGACCTTTTACACTATGACTAAGGTACGCAGGGTCACACAAATCCTGCATGACCTTTCTATTACAGTACCATAATTCCCAAGGTTTAGGGTACTCAGGGTCATACAGGGTTTTTTGAATATCCACCGTATCAGGCGCACTCAAGCAATCTGTTGCGCACCTTGCTCCGAGCCCGAAAGGTTCAGAGACTAATTTGAGCGGTCTATTGCGTTCAGATGATTGCGGGAATTCTCAAAATCCGGGTCCCTTCATCAAACCCACATCCTAAAACCCTTAACCAGGCTATTATATACCCGAGAAACTGCCAACTGGTACAACTGGATGTTTGTAAATGCTCTGGTTACTTGAGGTACACCCTTCTGGGGACCCCCGCCACCCTGTATTAGTGGTAGCATCGGAATCCCCTAATAGAATCTGTATTATCCCTTTTGGTGACTATTACTGGGCGGGAGGTCCGCCTGAGGTAGGCTCTTCTGGGGCCCACGATTTTGAGAGTAATTCGGTCCAGGTTCCCTGGCTGGGAATCCAGGCTTGAAAACCAATCTTGGTGGCCTTTCTTGTTTTTCTAGAGGGTTGATGGGTTTGTGTTTAAAGTTTACGGTTTAGAGTTCAGGGTTTGGGAAGGTTAGGCCTCAAATTCAAGGACCCCAGACACCAAAACCAAAAGCCTAAATCGTACACTTTAGGGTTTAAGGTTAAGGCCCTAAGCCCTAAAGTTTGAGGTTTCAGGAATTCGTTGTGCGCTTCAAGGGTCCGTGCCCCTTTGAGGCCACTCAGGCCATGCAGACAATCCCCAAGACAGGAATAGGGCTTAGGGTTTAGGGTTTAGACCCTAAGGGTTCTTGTGGTTGCACGGGGTAAGGGCTTATTGCTTAGGGTTAAGGGTTCATTGTATAGGTTGGGTCCAGGGAGAATATTTTCTTATAGGAGACAATACCCAATGGGGGGATATACTCTTGCTCTCCATTGCCAGCTGTAATGCCCCAATTTGAGATACAGCTCAAAGTGTTGTGCGGGTCTTAAGACAGGCACGCTACCCTTCCCGCTAAACCAACACCAGAACTCCGAAAAGGCCCTGTAAGGACCACAGTCCTCTTCAGGCAGGGAAAATTGTGACGAGTTCCTTGTTGCTTTGGGCCACTCTACCGCAGGTCCTGGTCCTGTTTGCCGGGCCCTAAACCCTAGACCCTAAACCCTAAACCCCTAAACCCTAAACCCCTAAACCCTAAACCCCTAAACCCTAAATCCTAAATCCTTGTTGCATTGGGCCACTCTTCCGGAGGTCCTGGTCCTGTTTGCCGGGCTCCCGAAACCTGTGGCTAAGCGCGGTCCCCGCCCTCCATGTGTAGTCTATGCACAAGGGTCCAGGGCCCTCCAGGCCAGGCAGTCCAAACGAGGGGTTTAGGGTTTAGGGTTCAAAGTGTAGGGTTTAAGGTTTAGGGGTTTAGGATTTAGGGTTTAGGGTTTCGGGTTTAGAGTGTAGGGTTTAAGGTTAAGGGAAGTGCTTAGGTCCTTTTAACCTCAAGATGTATGTAAAACAACAACCTTCTTCCCTAAACTTCAACGCTACATCCTAAACCCTTAACCCAACCACACCCGGACCGTTGGGGCCTTACACCAAAAAGTGGACTCTAACCCCCCAAGAATCCCCATATTTCCATATACCCTTATGTACCCTAAACCCTAAATTCCAGCCCCGGTGCCAAAAACCGCAGCTTCAGCCTCTGACGTCACATACGCGGTTTAGGGTGCCCCTCTCAAAATAATCAAAGAATAGCTTCAGACCCCTAGATACAGCCAAAAAAGCAAGTATTCTACACCCTTTTGGGGGTTCAGGCACCCTAAACCCTAAATTATGCATACCTTTTGGATCCTTTTGGGTTGTAGTAGGGTTCTGAATTCTACCTATGTTTCGGGTCCAGGTAGGGTTGAAGCTTTAGCGCCAGTTTGAAGGCCAGCAAAGTCATTCGCACCCATGCACAATTCTACAGCCCCAAACCCTAAGCTTTGAGCTTTAAACCCTGTACCCTAAGCCGTAAACCAACCGAAGCCCCATGTCTAGGAACTCACCAAAAGCTTAGGGGTGTGGGTTTTTGTTTGTAGGGCTTGGGGGCTTGAGGGGGAACGATCTTCAGGAACTTCGGGTTTGTAGGGTCTTCCAGGGCCTAAATGAGTAGAACAAGTTGTTGATATTTTTCAAATCTCATTATGAGGATTATGCCGGGATAGCTTTCTTAACTACATTACTTGAGCATTCACAATAATTACTATGTGGAGCTTCTGCCATTGATTCTCATGGAGTTTCCAAAAACTGCTATCAACCGCTTTTTGGTCCTAAGAACCAAACCCTAAAGCGTACTAAGATCTCCTTTTTCTGAGAAATTCTGGCGTCCTCATTCGCAACAGGAGTTCCGGTCGAACCTTGCAGCTGTAAGGGTCAGCACCCTAGACGCAAACTTAACCCCAAAGGCTTGAATGCCTAAAGCCCTAGAGTAAATCCTGAAACCCCAAAATTGAAACCTCGCAGGGTCGGCTGTCTTTGCTCACTACATAGGAGAAATGGACGTGTGGCTGCTTGGACCCTGCCACTTGCTGCGGAGTTCGCAGGTCCCACCTCGTATGGGCAATGATGCACGGGACCCACAGCCCTAAGGGTCCAAATAACCCAGCGCGGGTAGTATTTGTAGTCTTTATGGCCCAAGGTAGGTATTCTTTGTATACTTGGATCCCTAAGGCGGGGGCCTAGCTAAGAGGAGCCAAACACGAAAAGTGCAGAGCGCAACAACAGCATCTTGATCCTGGTCTTGGAGGCCAGATAAACCCTAAACCCCAAAAACCCTAAGACCCTACCTGGGCCCCAAAAGTATGTAAAATGATAGCCCAAAACCCCTAAATATAGCCAAACAGGCCATTCTTCTACATACTTTTGGGGTTCAGGTAAGCCCTAACTAAACCACGGACAACATGCAGGTTCGGCGGTAGAACCCCCTTAGTCTAGAGGGCTCAATCCGCCTTATCTCCCCTCCCCCGAGAGTCTTCATCCTGGCGAATACCACACAAACCTGGAACCCCTTAGAGCCCCTACTTGGGGGCCCATGGGTATAACCCTACTTATAATTGGGGTAAGCCCTATAAGCCCATTTAGGGGGACTATAACTAAGGTTATAAGCCCAATTATGAGTAGTCACTAAATCCCAAGAACTTCCAAGTAAACTACATGAGAAGCCGAAGCCTGACACCCTATAATAATGAAACCATTCCCTTTACTACATACCCCTATGAGCTAAGTAGTTACTAAGTCCCTTGGAAGTTCATCCCAGCTGGATCCTACAAGGCCAAACTTTTTGCCTGGAACCGACACTACGGTAGCTGCAAAACCTCCCAAAAAGGAACCCAAGCCTTTAGCCTAGGGTTTAAGCTTTAGGGGTGTAGGCCCTTTACTCCCAAAAACTTCAAAACCCTCAAACAACAAAACCCTCAGCCCGCAAAATCCAGGACCTCAGAGGTTTATGATCCCAACCCGCTGACAACAGCTCTACACGGTTTAGGGTTAGGGTTTAGGGTTTAGGGAAAATAAAATGATGAACACGTATGACACGTGCTGGACATGATGCAAACTGAGCGAATTTGATGAAACGCGATGGAAAAACTGCTGAACAAGAATGAAACTGATGCAAAAGCATGGTTTCCAGGAGCCGCAAATGCTGTAATTTGCAAAGCCCGTAGCCTTCTAAGAGCTGCAATGTGCAGTCTTCGTTGCCAGAAGATGTTGTACTTTGCAATATGCGTAACCTTTCATCGTAAGATTAGTAAGTCGTAAAAAAAAGTACGAATAAAATAATATGAAGTGTGAAGAAAATAATAGATGAAGCGAAGGAACCCTCAACCCTACCCAGCTACTATCATAAGCCCTATATAATCCTCACACTCCCTATACTTTCCATATTGTTTTCCATTATCCCTATACAACCCCAATAGCCATAAACCCAAAACCCAAAACCTTAAACCCAGCTATTATTAAGCCACGAGGCTACGATGCCGTTGGGCAGATGTGTTTTTGTTTGCTTTTTGAGCGTGGGCGCGCTTTCTGCTGTTTGGGTATCTTAGGGTTACATTGGGGTTGTATAGGGGTCTTATAGGAGGCTATATTGGGGTTGTATAGGGGTTCTATTGTTTTTGCCGATTGGGCGGGGCCGTGTTGTCTTCTTGTTTGGGTGGGGGGGGGGGGGCGTTTGGTTTTTCTGTTTGGGAACCTTAAAACCTACACCCTAAGCTCGTTTGGGCGGCGGACGGGAGTTCACTTGCTTGCTGGCCTGCCAGGTTTCGCTCTTGATGGCCCAGCAGTAAAAAAGACAAAACACCAAAGACTAGGCTGTTGTTAAGGAACTTTAATGAATGGGGGGAATCGGATTACGAAAGGGGGTCGTATTAGAGCTAAATTAGGCCTGAACGGAAATAAATAAAGGGGGTCGTATTAGAGCTAAATCCGGGCTGAACGGATTAATAGCAACATAGAAACGGAATAGTGCATGCTAGCTTCAAATCAATTGAAATTTAATTAGAATTCTATGTATTAGTGTGGATTTTAATCTTAGGCCAGAGGGCTTAGGGCGTAGTGTTTAGGGTTTATGGGTTCCTCTGGGATCCCCCCCAAACAAGTTTTCCCGTACTTGCTCGGGGGCCCCCTGGACTATTCAGATCCGTACTTGTTTGGGGAGGGGGGGCTGGTTTTATAATCCGACCCCCCATTAAGTTATTATAACAAGGAAACCCTATGATTTACGTACTATATATTCGTACTGCGGTAACTTAATTTCAAATCCCTAAACAGCAACCCAGAGAAAAAGAAGAAGAAGAAGAAGAAGAAAACAACAAAACATCCATAGTTCGCAAAGCTCGACACAAGCCTACCCAAGATCCCGCTAGGAGTCTTCAACGCCGCAAGTCGTGGAGACTTGAAACCCTAAACCCTAAACCCCGAAAAACTAGGCCTCGTCATTTGGCTCCTTTGCTCAACTGCAACATGCGCTCAGCGTAGCCAGACGTTTTGCTAGAAGCCTCGGACCCCAAACACTGGACCTCGACCTTAATCCCTTCCCTTTAGGAGTGAATCTCCCACCTCCCTAATGATATACTGGCACTATACTGATGTTGTCCAAGCTTAGAGGGAGGGTGGGGGGGGGGGCTTGGCTTATCAGCCCTAGACCCCAGACCTTAAACATATGAACCATAGTCTAAACTCCTTAGAGGGGGGTTATATAGGGGATTATATAGGGGACTACTACTATAGGGTTTGTTAAAGGGGATACTAGGAGTTTAGACAATAGTTCATTTCCATTCCCCTATATGGCCCTATACCCTCAGCCTGGCACCTGCAAGCTCAAACCCTAAACCCTAAACTGTGGTTAAGGTTTGAGGTTTACCTGAACCCAAAAGTATGTATAACAATGGCCTTTGGGGCTAATGTTAAGGTCTTTGGGTTATTATCTTACCTACTTTTGGGCTTCAGGTAAACCCCAAACCCTAAACCTTTAGGGTTTCTCTACCCCGCTGGTGGTACTGTCCCTGCACATGCCCACACACTAATCTACCGGAGAAACCGGAAGTTTGGCGTCTACGTAAGTTGTGTGGGTCGCAGGCTGCGGAATTGCGGTCAGCAGACCCTGGGTCCTGAATCTTTGAACAGCAACGCCTACATCCCAGGCCCTGAGCGCTACAACCTGACGCGTAAACCATACTAGTACATCCCAAAGCCTAAAACAAACCATCACATAATAGAACCCCAGTGTCCACTTTATTCTCCATGTTGCTGTCCATTAGGCGTCCTTTTACTTCTCTAAACCCCAAAAAACTGTATATCCCTAAACTCTACACCATGCTGGTGAACAAGTCCTATGCCCTCAGCTTTGAACTAGAAACCTCTGATCTAAAACCCTAAGCTTACCCCCTGCCCAACCCCAAACCCTAAATCTTAAACGAGGTCACTGGCCAGCTGACAAAGTGTACGAATGCTCAGCCGGGGCTCAACTCACAGTGCTAAGTCTGGAGCTGTTAGCCTTTACGGTTAGGTTGCGGGTTTGGGCTGAAGGGTTTGTGTAGGATTCAGGGATTGCTGCTTAAGAGCTGGGGTTTAATCTTTCATCAATCTGGAGCTTCGAGAGTTTGAATTGCACCAGGGTATCTGGTTTAAGATGCAATACTGCAAACAAAAAAAGAAAGGCAACGACGAAACCGTAAACTCCAGACTCTAACTTGAAAGGTGTGGGCTAGAAGGTTTCAGACTTGCGGGTTTGAGCAAATTTGGGACCCTAAACCCTAAACCCTTAGCGCAAACTTGGGATCTCCTTCTGGGGAGGGTGAGAAATCACTTAGGGCGAGATAAACCAGATTGGACCAGAAAACAGAGATTGGGTTTAGGGTTAGAGTTTAGGGCGAATGCGAAATGGTTCTTAAGGTTCAGGTCGTAGAGTTGTTTAGGGTTAAGGGGTCTTGGGGGCTTATTAGGGTTTGGGGTTGTTTGGGTTTAGAGGTTTCGCATCACTTGTGACTTCTCCAGGGTAGAGAGTTTAGGCTTTATGGCTTCAAGGATTTTGAGGGGTTGAAGTTTTTAGGTTTTAGGGTTCTTTGGGTTTAGCTGTTTGGGCGTTTAGGGTGGCAAGGGTTCAGTGGTTTTATGGTTTAGGTTTTTTTTTTTGTGTGTGTTTAGTGCTTTTGGATTCTGAGCTTTAAGCTTAGGCTTTAGGGTTCTTAGGGTTTAGGGTTCTTCGGGTTTCTAAGGTTTAGGGTTTTGAGGGTTTGTTCTTTGGGGCTTAGGGCCCTGAACCCCTAAACCCAAACCGCGTTTTAGGGCCTAGGGTTCTTAGGGTTGAGGGTGTTTATGATTTAGAATATTTGGGGTTTAGGAGTTTTGCGGATTAGGATCTTTAGGCTTCACGGATTTTAGGGCTGAGGTGTGTTGGGTTTGGATAAGGGTGTTTAAGGTTGTTGTTTGGAGCCTGGGATCTGTAAGGCTTAGAGTTGGGGGTCTCCAGAGGAACCCTAAACCCTAAACCCTAAGGGTTTAGGCGCGGAAGGGTCATAAAGGTCAATCGTTGGGTGTCTTTCGCTTCAAGATTTTCACGGTCCAGGGGCTAGGGTTTTTAGGTATTAGGGCTTAAGGATCTTAAGGTGTCTATGGGGTTTAGGGCTTGTTGGCTTAGAGTGTTTAGGGTTTAGATTTTAAAGCAAGAGTCCTTTGCGAGGTAGTGGTTTTCCCAGAATGGGAGGAAGAGTTCCCTGATGTTCCTAAATGCCCAAGCTGCGAAGAATACTGCATAATGGGTGAAGGGTTTAGAATTTGGGGTACTGATGGTCCTGGTCCTGCAGATTGTTTTCAGTTTAAGTCACTCCCACGCTCCTCCTTCAGCACCAGTAAGTCCGTTGCAGTTTGCATGGCAGTGTCAATAAGGATACATGATTCATGCTTGTCACTGGCTCCACGGACCGGGTCTACTGATGTGCTCTACTAGTACGTCCAAGTAGGCGAACATGCAGTTGGCTGACCCCGTGCTTTGATTAAGCCCTTGGGCTAGCTGAGTGTACCTCAGGCACTATCTTCTGCATGGTGCGAACTAGCGGGAAGAACGCCGCACCACGTCTAATGACAATCATACCCTAAGGGTCAATGTACCTAATAATCATATACTTACCCAAAGCCTGTACCACAATTCCTTGTAACTACACCAAGATACCTGATTATCGGGTAATTGGACCCTTTGGGATACATGCGGAGCATCTGGCATCCTCCGAAGTATGCCCTGTGTGACGGTTCTCAGAAAACTGTTGGAACTGCATAGGACCCTGTAAAAGGAATTAGGGTTCAGGGTTCAAGTCACCATAGGACCCTCTAAAATGGGATTTGGAGCGCGGCTTTAACCTACTAATCAGCGTTGAACTTTTCACGATCTGGTGCCCCCGTGGCGCGAGACCCTAAACCTCACACTGATCTACTGCATGCATAACTTGGCTGGAGACCAACATTGCCCCAAGTGTCACAAGGGCCCATGTGAACTAAACCACAAACCCTCAGGGGCCCTAATCCAGACACCAACATAAACTAAACCCTGAACCCTATAGTCTTAATTATAGGGACTTCTGCAAGGGCACCTCTGATTGTTTGAAGCCCAAAACCCTACCTGTGCCACAATATCCCTATATATGTATAGCATATACACACACATGTCACTACCCATCTATAGCTGTATATATGTATATATAGATATATACATATATATATATACACATATATATATACATATATATATACATACATATACATAAAAATATCATATATATATATACATACATATATATATATATTTCCGAAGTACCTTTGCAGAAACCTCGTTTGGTTGTAGGCATGCGCTATATATGCGGCTTTCCAAGAATTTGGGCTCTTGTTAAAAAAATCACAGAGTTCATACCCAGACCCCTGGGAGGATCTAGAAAGTAGAACCCCCATTATGGTACCCTATACTACTATTTGGTAGTTTGTAGGAACCCTTACAGTAAGGGGGATCTACTTTCTAGATCCGCTCAGGCGTCTGGGTAGGGGACATAGAAAGTTTCCAGGGGTTCTGCAAGGATAGACTGGGTTAGGGCTTCCGAGAACTCAGGGTGGCTTTCAGTGGGGTTCCCACGGGTTGAGGGTTTTTTGGGATTGATTAGGGTTTTAGGGTTTAGGGTTCACATGGAGCAGATTATAGTATACCCTAAACCCTGAACGGCGGGGTAACCTTCTGAAGCCATCATGTGAGGGCTGTATTATTGTTTGAACAACTACCATTTATGTACCTAGTTTGTTGGGGGAGTGCTTACTTGCGTGATCATGACTTGAGCAGCATCCGATTGGAGACTTAAGTGCCTCCTCCTGAAGTGAAGATCATTTGAAATATATCCGTTTCGTGTCAAGGGGCACTAACCTGAACTGAAGCCTCTTTGGAGCAATTTTGAATTCAAAGCCTAAACCGTAACCCTAGAAATCGTTGAGATCAGGTGGAGCCAGTATACTTTGCCCAGGGCATTGCTCTGTTTCAGTCAGAGCTGCATGGCATGTGTAAAGCGATCAGACGGTACTGTTCTGGGTCTCACGAGCAACTGGTGAGTTCCAAAAATTAGGGTTCCAGTTTGGTACCTCTAAATATTGGGTGTTGTTGTATAATCCATAACCAAGAATGGCCTATAATTTTGAGAACAACCCACATGCTTCTGGATGGCTGACCAACCAGATTCTTCTGATGGTTTGTAGATTCACTTCCCAACGTAAAAACTTCTCAGAGCCCTGGGTTCTCAATGTTTCTCAAGCGCCTGTGAGACCTAGTTGTCAACCTGCTGATGGGTAGAAGCTCTTGCTGTCAAGGGCCACTGTAGTGGCGAAGGGGTCGATTTGCCAGTTGTCTGGCGCAGCAGCCGTACCAATTACAACAAAAAGACCATCATGATCCTTGTTTCTTGTCCTTAACTATCGAAAAAAATTACTACAACCGGTAATCGCTACTGTTATTCATTTTTCACGTTTAGCCTAAACCTTAAACCCCAATAGCGCCCGTCCTGATTGCTCATGTCCATTCTACTTCCATCTTTGATCATACAAAGTCAAAGAGTTTAGAGTGCAGGGTTGCGGGTTTAGGGTTTAGGGTTTAGGGACACTTTACCTCAAACCCTACACTCTAAACCCTAAGCCACCCTCGCATGTTTGAAGCGGTTTTGGGATTTGACTATGCCCCATTCTGGAGCTCGGCCCGTCTTTTATGCAGGTCCTATGCAGAATCCCGATAGTTGAGCCGCTACCTTAATCCTATCATTTCCTGTTGTCTTTTCCATTATTGTGGTACCCAGAACCCTAAACCAGAAACCCTTAGCGGCCGCTTGGTAAACCCAACCTTCATAGTAGAAAGCTGCAAAACTGTGAAGCCCCCATATCCCCAAACCCTCTCCCGCCAAGACCCCAGACACCTGAATTTGCTAAACCCTGCACATCCTAAATCCTAAAGGTTAGTCCCTAACCTCGCACACCGAAAGCCCCCAACCCTACCCGGGGAGCCCAGTACCCCTTAACTGAGGAATGTTCCTTAAACCATATTCGGTCTTGAGGTTTTGGGGTTAGGTATATGGTGGTTTCCCCAGAAAAGGCCCCAATATGGACGCCAGGATACTATAATCCTTAGTATTCGGAACCCTCAAAAAGGTACCCCTAATTCTGGGAAGCCCTCAACCCTAAACCCTTCACCCTATACAACCCCTTTTTAGAGTGCTCAGGGTCGAGGGTATTTTCCTTAACAAAGAAAGGGATTTTCATAGGAACCCCAAACAGGGAACCCCAAGAATATAGTAGGAGTATAACAGGAATATACCTACCCGGGTCCTTCTATTCGACGATATTCCTACTATATTCTTCAGGTTCCCTGTTTTGGATTCCCATTAAGGTCCCTTTAACGAAGGGTATTGGGCCTTCTGGGTACTTAGGGATGGAGGCCTGTCTCTCTGACCCTACACTTCGGGCTTGACGAGATGTATGGGTTTGAGGTTCAGGGTTCAGGGTTTAGGGTTTAGGGTTTAGAGGTTGAGGGTTTAGAGGTTGGGGGTTTAGAGGTTGAGGGGTTTTGGGTGTAGAGGTCTAGGATTGAGGAACTTAGGGCTTTAAGGGTTCAGGGATGGAGGGTATCAACAGAAAGGGCACGCAAGGGCTGTGCAACTGTGCAAGCACCAGACGCCTGAAACAAGCTGGAATTTCTCAAGCTGTGCATAATTTCAGGGGCCGAAGGAAGGACATAAGCATATCGATAGATGGGGGAATACCATCTGTATCTAAACCCTAAACCCTACAACCAACCCCCAGAAGGGTAAGGATATCCCCAAACAAAGCTGATGCTCATGTTATTGTTTGTTCCTTAGTTTGCCAATCGCGACTTACACACTTTTTAGGGTTTAGGGTTTATACTTATACCAAATATTTAAAATCCTTCTACCATGCTTCTAGAAGTTCAGTAAGCTGTACCCCAAAACCCCATGCTAAATGGCTCCTAGATTGCCCAAACCCTAAACCCTCCCTAAAAGTGCAGCTTGACAGTAGCCCTTATAACGAAGGGAATATCCATTCTTAGGGGGTTCGGGAGGTTTTATCATTCTCATAGTATTCTGAGGGACTCCAAGAAAGATCAGATCCACCAGAGCCAGTACCTCAAGTATAAGTCTTGCACACCTTAAACCCTAAACCCTAAAACCCTCAAACCCTAAACCCTAAACACTGAAACCCTAAAACCCTCAAACCCTAAACCACTAAGCCCAACCGAGAAGTTGAGGGCTGAGGCTTGCCCAGCCGAGAAATCACAGGCTTTTGAAAAAGTTGGTCGACCCTAGGTTGCCCTAAGGGTCCAAGGACCCAAATAACAGGGTTTTAGGGCCCAAATACCATTAGCATTATAGTATGTGGGCCCTAAACCCCCAATTATTTGGGTCCTTGGACCCTTAGGGTTGGAGAAAGTCGAGGGCATACTGCACGGAGGCCATGGAAAGCCCACCGCATCGGCAAAATTCTACAGCCGCTGCAGGGGTCCCTTCCACAGCCAGGTGATTAATTCGTCTCCATGCTTCAAAAAAGGACGAGCCGCTTCAGCAGAGGCTTCCACTCTAGACGCCCGGTTTAGGGTTTAGGGTTTAGGGCTCTAGACGCCCTACTTAAGAAATCTCGTTGAAAATCAGTCTACCCTCAGACGAACCTGGAGTTCCACAAAGCCGCTTTTTCCAAGGCAGTTCATACAGGGGCCTGAAAAATTACCAA
>CAJNIZ010009977.1:0-10038 GCA_905231905.1 Symbiodinium pilosum
TTACCTTCAAAACCCAGAACCTTCGAAAAGAAGGGTTGTGCTGAATAACCAGGTTCTTGAGGTAGAAACGCGGTTTGCGAATATGGGAGGTCTTTGAGGCTTGATTGCATGGGGCTTGATAGGGGCTTGATTGAGGATGTTAAACTGAGCCCGGCACTCACGACCGCAAAGTTGGCCATTGTCATTTTGCACGCCCTCTCTGGCGAGATCGTGTCCGAGTGCGCTGGGCACCCAGCTGGACTGCCCGCACAAACATACATCATCTGAATTCTGAATTCTGAAAATGCTCATGATCTAATGCGTTTGTGTGGCGATGCTGATGAGGATGCTCATGATCTAATGTGTTTGTGGGGCAGGGCGCAAGTAGCCGTATTCTACGTACTTGGCGTAAGCAGCTTGCATGCATCTTTGAAGCGTGCGCCGCATTGTCAATCTAGGGCTTACCCGTCGACTCACCCGTGATGGACGCCCCACAAAATCCTCCTCAACCTGGCAGGACCAGGTAAGAGGTGAGAGGACCCAAGTGGCCCCCGCTCTTACCTGGTCTGCCATGTGGAAGAAGATATGGTGAATACGATGTAGATTCGGCATCAGCGAAAAAAGCGGTCGAGATACCTCAAACGAATCATGAGCCAGTTCGCCAAACAACTCGAGGAACCGGAAACCATGCAAGTATATTTCTCGAGCTTTGGGTCGAAAGACCCACAAGCCCTCCTTGTAGAGCTTCGTGAGACATAAGTGAATCTCCAGGGCTGCCTCAAGAGCTTTTTCCAACAATGGGTCAGTTCCGACGGCATCCATATTGTTCTGACAATGATGTATGAAAAACCTCATCAAGCACAGTGTCGTGTGACCCTTGCTCCAACCACCAGTAGGAAATGTTGTAGCATACGGCCAGTTCAGGGTGTCTCGATTCAACTTGCGGATATGCGGATGAAGATGTGCGTTCTTGCAAAACTCAAAGAACGCGTCCTGCATGGCTTGGAAACTCGCCACCACGGAATTCGCCGGAAACAAGTGTAGGAGCAAAACTAAACATGATGATACGAAGATTTTCCCGATTCCAAGATGCCACCCATGGAACAAGTCAGGGGCAGCAAACGAAGAAGGTTTGGCCGGGTCGTGGGGCAGCTGCATCAGAACAGGCTCTTCATCATAGGCAGGCACGGTGTCCACGGTTGAACGCCATCGTGGTTCGGCAGACTTAAAATCCTCGAACGGGTATCCAGCAACATCTGCAAGACAATGGTGACAGATTCCTTTCAGAGCCTGTCTTGACGAAGATGCCTTTGCAGAGTTACTGAAACTTCTCTGGTAATTGAACATCTTTTGCTGCTGGGGCCAGTCGCCGATTACGTACAGTATGCAAACATAATAAACCTGGTTGTCGGGGCCCAAGATCCCTTCTTCGAAAAGGTGGTTCCCATCACGTGAGATCTCCGCAAGCACAGTTTGAAAGTTTCCATCACGCCGGTCATCATACATGAACCTGGGGAGGACTGCGAGCAGGTACCGTGAGGCCCATGTATGTACTTGCATATTCAGCTCCTGGCGGTCCGGATGGGCTGCTTCATCAGACTCTACACGTGAGCCGAAGCCCATGATCGAGTGCAGCGCCAAAACCATCAGCTGGGTCTTCTTTAGAGACCTGCCTTCGTCTCCATGTAATATCATTGCACAGGTACGTTGAAGGGCAGCTTTGCCTCGCGCAAAAACCGGATGCCCCCCACAGACTATTCTAAATCTCTCCCAGAACACACCCCACTTTCTGCAGCAAGCGCTCATATCCGGGGAGCTCACACCAGAGATAACATGCCAGAGGTTGAATCTGAGCAGGAAACGAAACCAAGAGGAAATACTGAAGAAAGGGATTCGCTCCCCTTCGGCTGCTGCAATGTGTGACATCTCCACAGGTAGCGTGACACCACATGCGCTCGCAACACGGTGCATATCCCTCTCCGCGTGGCTTTCTGAGATTGCTGCCACACGGCCTATGGAGCTGTGTGCTGCAGCCGGAACCTCTTCTACCACGGCCTTGGCCGCCCGGACTGCAGAGCTGCATGCGGCCTCGGCGATGCTCATGATGTGGCTTGCTTCGCTTCTGTATGCTCGTGATGCTGCACAATTTCGCAACAACGCACAATCACACAGTTGCATGAAGATGGCGTGATTTTTTCCCTCAGCAGCTAGAGTTCGATGCGCTTTAGCCTAACTCCGCTTGCCCCTTGCATTGCTAGGCCTCTCCTTGAAGGAACGGTAAACCAAGTAAACCATATGCAGCGGCACCGAGGCCATGGTATCCATCTTCACGTTGTCACCGCCGGCTTTGACATTCTGGCATCCAGGAGTGCCTGAGAAGGGGACGTTGCATGAAGGGTGTTGGTTCATCAAGGGTGTTGGGTTTGCGGAATGGTAGCCTAAATTAGCTGAGCTGCTTTTGAAGTAGGATATCAGGGCAGCTTCCATCATGGCTGCAGAATGCGGTTCTGTGGAAATGCACAACACCAGCATAGCTTGGAACTTGTAGGCCATGTCATGTTTGTAGCCGTACAAATCGTTGTCCCATCTCCAAGAAGGGTTGTGGGTATACCCCAATTTAAAAGACATAGGAGCCTTCATTTCCAGAGTGGAATTCACCACATTGATTGCATGATTCAGCGCCGAACCTGCTGTTCCGGTTTTAGAAGGCAATCTCCAAAAGATGGCTGTATGGTTGTCGACGGACCTTGGCACCTCACAGGCTGCCTCATCCAAGTTCATGCTTGACACATGCTGTTGCCACGCAGGAGAATCCATCCAGCGCTTCTTCGATATTGACCAAGGCGCGATATCATGCGGCACATGTTCAGCAGGAGTCGGAAAAGCTGAAGTCAGCCTTGTTGATGGACATGTCCAAGGGAAGGGTCCTTCGGATTCCTCAAGGTTTCCCAATGGGATTCACACTCATGAAACATGTCTTTCGAAATGATAGAAATGTAATGCATCTGAGAAGCTGAGCGGTGACATGTCAGCAAATCCCAAAGCTCTTCTTCTGGAGATTCTATCATAACCAAAAGCACAACCCCTTCCGAGCATTAAACGCTGCAGTACAGCCATCCCATGCTTTCAGAAAGGGCCAACAAGCTCTTGTCTCAGGCGTTGACGCCTTCTCCAATTTGCTGTGCCCATCGTCGCAAAGCAGGCCCAGCACCTGGCGTTCAAGAAAGAAATCAGGACCCAACATAGAATGTATAGAAGGGCGTGGGAATTTCAATCGCAGAGGAGCTTTCTTTTTGCGCGAGAGTCTACGACGTAATCCTTTCGGCCCTAGATCACGTAGCTACCTCTGTGCGCCTCCCCCAGGATTGCTTTGAGGTTGAAAGCTGGTGTTTCATGACATAGATCATTGCATCCGCACTTTGAAGTGGGTGGTTGCCTAGGGCTAGATCAAATCAAGAACTGCCCCAGATTTCACTTAATGTAACCCCCCGGGCTAGATTCAAAATCTTAAGTAGTGCGCAAGCAAATGATGCAGCATTTCAGGCGAAGCCAAAAAAACCTCACCTCAGCTGGTTTTGCGTTTCTTGTTGGGAGGGTTCACGGCCTTTGCTTTCCCCTTTGGGGCTGCTCGGCGATCACTCTGTCCCGGGGTGCCACCCTTCTGGTAGAACTTCTTCTCAGACCTTAAGTAGCAATGTTTGTCATGAAAGAATGGTTGGGGGATACAGCTAGAGAGAACAAGATCTTAGTTCCGGGACTTCACTTGCATCTCCGCAGCACCCGCTCGGGCTGACCTTAGGTTTTTATAATTCACTTATAGGCAGTGTACAGGAATTCTGGTTTACGAGGTCCAGGCACAAAGGTGGCATGTCTCATCGCAGCTTCCATACCCGCCCACCACCTAGGCTAAATTTACCCCACTTGATGAAAACTCCTAGGAACATGCACAAACAGAGCACGTGGTATCAAGTAATGCGCCTGGCATTGAAGCCATCCTCATCACCCTGACCCTTCGCCAAATGCTCGGCGACCTTCTGATACTCAGCCTCCATATTGGCAAGGTGGGTCCCCAACGTCTTCACAGACCTCAGTAAGGAAAGCACTATAGTACAAACGCTAGGCACAAACAGTTCACGCATGAAGCTTAGCAGCTTCTCAGAATCCTTTGGATAATTGGTCTTGAGATCAATGATCAGGGCCCGGATCTTGTTGCACTTGGCCAAAATGGATTCATTGAACTTGCGCGCTTGGGTCTGCTTCTGACAGGGTAACAAAGCAATCAACTTACAAGTCTAGAGCACCACCACTCAAGCCCTAGACACGCCTCCGTAGCGGAGGCCATCTCATTCACTGGGGCTGAGGTTCCATCTGTCTGCATTCGCGGCTTGGCATCATCCAAGGCGCGGAATGCGATCTCGGGAAGCTCCGGCTTTTGGTCAGCCTGCGTACATGGGATCAGGGAAGCTAGGGAGCGTGGCGGGATTAGTTTTTGCATGTACGATTGTTCCTGAGGCCATGAACCCTGCCTTTTCCCTGCTTTCATTAATCTGCTCCTGCTGCTCAGTAGTCACATCCTCGCCCTTCTCCTTCACACAGACCCAGTATTCATCCACGCCGTCATATTCGTTCTTCCTCTCAAGAAAAACATGTAATAAATGAGAATCCCAACATTTACTCATCCATGCAGGCTTGTCCTCATGTGGCCCGGCTTCTCGGCACAGCGTCGCTTGACACCTTCCACCCGTTTCCTCGGAAAGGTACATAGGGAGGGATACTTCAGGGATTTGGGATCAGATTCTGGGGATTGTAGGAGTACATGAGGTTCGGACTTTGACCAGCGATAGTCTTGCAGCATCTCCTGCTCGCTAAGCCATTCGTACTCACGGGAAACCTTCACCAACTTGGACTTAATCACGCGGCGCGTCACCTCTGCGAAGAAGGTCTCCTGGGGATTATGGTTAGGTAATTTCGTTTCTTGGGATCCCTACTATAGGTTGTAGAACCCATCAATCTATACTACACAAAATAACCCTTGACCCCTTTCTAGAACCCTCTAATACTGACCCTGTACTGAAACTTGAGGATAAGGAGGGTGCTAGGCTAGGGGATATATTCGGGGTCCTTATTGAAGTTCGCGTGGATCAGCATCTCTGCGAGGTCATTCTTGCTTGCAGCACCTTTATCCCACTCTTGCTTTACATTCGAAGGAGCTTCCAGGTCCTTCCTCTTGTTCTTCTTCAGCAGCATCCTGTATATTCTCGCCTTTGCGGCAAGGATCAGAAGCTCCTTAGTTCTCGAACATAACATGATTGTATAAAGGTTTTTGAGGCAGATCAAGATTGACTTGAGCTTTTCAATCAAGGCACGCGTCGGGTCTTGAGGCGCTTGGCCGAGGCTTTGGGGGACTTAGGGGCATCCGGGGGCTCTGGCTTCTCCTCCTCCGCCTGGGACAACACAGCCTTAGCTAGAAGGTTGCTTCAACAGATTATGGCTTCTATAGTGGGTTCTACAGATATTTGCTGGTCAGTAGCAGTCGGCTCCTCATGATTAGTTTCAGCAGGCACAATAGCCGTCGCATTGGCGGCCACCTCCGCCTCCTGAGTCATGAAGAAACCCTGGGGAGCTCCATAATAAGATTTTTGGGGACTGCATGTGAGAACTTGTTGAGGATGCAATAGGAGCTGGCACAGTGTCGCAATCTGAAATATTGCATGTAGACCCAGACTCCTCAGCTACAGCGAACATAATCTCTCAAGTAATTGTACATGTTCATACAGAAGGCAAGAAGCAGTGGATTCATCCAGGATGGCTTGCTTCATTGCCTGATGTAGATGCACAGAAATGGGTCGGGGATGCTACTGGATGATTATAAACTGTGAAGAATGGGTGACCTTTGAAAACGCATGTAGGATCGGCCTGAATCTGTTCCATCAAGCTAGCTTCTTCTGCCTCCAACGCAGAAGTAGCAAGGTCTGCTGCCGCCGGCAGATGCAGCGGATTTGCATCCTGCGCCACCAGGCGCACACCTTCCTCCAGGCTTCCACAGCTCCATGCCCTAGACATCTTTCAGAAACGCCTTCAGACTTCTCTACAAAATGTACAGAAGCTATTGAAGAGTTGAGGAAATGTAATGGCAAGGCGGTTGGTCACAAGTGGAGGCTATATAGTGACTTTAAGCAGAATTGTCAAAGTTGCAAAGCAGCGCCAGCTTTTCATGGATCGGGTGGGCTGCCTTTGGTGGTTGATTGCACAAAGGTTTTCGAGGTAACTTCCCGATAGAAAGGTCTACCGAACCTCGCCAAATTTTCTGAAAAGTCGGACAAGCCTGCATCTTCAGAACCTGCTTTTTAACTACGGGTAAATATGGGTTTCCTACGGGTAAATATGGGTTTCCTACGGGTAAATATGGGTTTCCCAAAAAGCAGGTTCTGGGCCAGAATCCAGGTTTTGACCTATAAATACTTGGTGTTCGAAAACTAAAACTTGGTTTTCGTAGGGTAAAACCTGGTTTTGCAATTATAAAAACCTGGTTTTCGGATCCAGAACCTGCTTTTTAAATCTTAAAAACTATAGAAAATCATCAAGACCCACATAAAACCAAGTTCGGGATTTACTTCGGAATTATAACTGGGTTCTGAGACGTCTGCAATCCTTGGTGAATTAGCATAGGACCCGGCCTTGGCTTTTCAAGCTTGGGCTGGAGGCCTCACTTGCATATACACTCGGAAAGCATCTGGGATCTCAAGCTTCCTGGACCCTCGGAGGTAAGCGTACACTTCAGGCAGGGCCGCAGTTTCAAACAAAGTCTTTACATCACACGTTGTGGGGTGACACAAGTAGCTTGTAAGCAGAGGTGGCACATCTTCGGGCGTGCCGGGGCATCCCATAGACGACTCAATCAGTCTTGGCAAAATCTTTGCCACCGCCATACCAAACTGCATCGGATAAACCCTCAGGTGCTATAGTAGATTTACAGACAGGACAGAAGGCGTAAGGAAGAAACCACGTGTGGCTACTGTAAGGCAGCCCAGTCACTCCGTTTTGCGCAGCTCTGGCGTTCCATGATAACGCCATTTTCCGGATTTATCCTGATATTTCCTGGCCGTTATGATCTTCTCCTTGGCTAACTTTTTCCCATGAACCTGAAGCTTGCCCTTATCCAAGGCTCTGATGGCAGGGCTGTTGGCAATAGCGTATTGCCGTTTAGCTGTCTTTGCGTTGTAATGATACATCCACCAGGATACACGGGAAACCTTAGATATTCAAGACCAGGTTGGGGTTGGGATATTGCTGGTTCAGAAGAGCACACGTAGGAGCTATATTGCATGAAGGGTACAGCACCAATCGAACCACAAACAGAGATCATCTGCGTTGTCACATACGTGAAGGCAGGGTGGAATTCTAGGCAAGAATTTCCCGGCTGCTCCAGCGTCCATGCCCCTCCAAGAGCACACGTGAGAAGCAATAGGAGACACGTCCTGCACAAGTGGTGACCCCTATATAAGCCCCATATAAGTGTATTAAGGCTGCTAGTCCCTTCCACAATTTATTTGTTGGGAAAACTTTTGGAGGAGCAAGAAACTCAGTTCAACTTCTACTCAGAGTGTAGATTGTTGGCATCAAGAGGACTATTTAGAGATTGCATAAGAACGTGCATTGCCTATCACAGCTGGGCATACGCGGTCCTCTCCAGAAGTAAATTTGATAATGTCACGCTTGGCTTTGAAGCGTCTCCAAGACTACTGCAGGCGGACCGCTGGGACGTCCCTCGATTCATAGCCGTGAAGCTGCTGCACTTGATTGCGTACCAGGCTCCGAAAGAATCCGGCTTGCAATTCAGCAAGAATATGATGGCAAGCCTCGGCAAACGGGAAGTCTCATATGTACCACAGTTTGGGCCCATCCTAATCAAGAACAGATTACATGCAAGCAGGGCACGGGAATCCAGAGGGGCTGGCCAGGTCGAAGGGGTTTGTGCATGCATCGCATGACATGTCCATGTATTTTGCAAACTTCAAATCAAAGCGAGCACCTGTGTAGCCTTTGATACGCACATTCCGAGTGCATGCAGAGGCACCAGCGAAGAACTCCATCCATTGGAAATCCTTCCCAATGAAAGGCTTTGAAAAATGTATTCCAGGACTCTCTTCAATGTAGAACTGTCAGCCCTAATTAAGTCCTTGTTCAAGTTCCAGCCTCCCTGCATCCAGCAGATCAATAGGATGATCTCCACAAATTCCTCAGGCAGAGCGAGGGAGAGTTTCAGAATGCATGGGATCATTACACATGCTCTAAAATTAGCTGAGGGGCTCTTGGGGCATTGAGCTTGAAGAGTCTCCAGACCAGTAAGGGAAGCGAGATCATGATGCGAATGTGACCGGCACACAGGATGGCTGTGCATGTACAGACAAGTAGTATCCTCCTATGAACTCCTGAACATATTTGAGGTGGAAGTCAAGTATGTGCACCCAACAAACAATCCATGGAGCCAAAGCTTGGCAAGCTGGATCAGTCATCCCAACATTCATTCATGGAGCTGCGCAACATGGCAGGACATGATCTGTTCCCATCCTTGCAAATATGTACCCCAAGCACGGCAGCTACACGATTGCGCTTGCTCTTCGCACGCAAGACCCGCCTCACTGACAGAAACCATAATTTCCTATGTTCCCAGGAAAACTGCAGATGAGCACACGCCTCGAGTGACTGACTCGCACTCCTTTTGGTCGCGGCATGGCCGGGCCTGGGCGGCATTGCTTTCACGGGGGATCTACAGAGAATGTGGGAAGAGATCATGAGTGAGCTTGCAGAAGTGGGAGCTTGAATCAGTCCTAATCACGCTGCTTACATGTCAGGCAGTACTGTCACTCTATTGCGCATGCAAATGGGAACTGCAGGTTTTTTGCTCGCAGACGCCCGGATTGCTCATCTAAGGTCACTATGTCTAGTGGCTGCTTGAGGAAATGCTTCTCGGATTTATCTTAGCTAGCCCCATATCTGAGAGGAAGGTTATTTGACCGGACAGCCCTTGCATTCCCAGCAGCCATCAGTGACCAGCTACAGCGGAGGCATCTAGCGAATGTAGCAAGTAGAGGCTACCCCATTCTCCAGAAATTAAATCAGCCCTAAGCAGGATCTGGCACAGCGATTTCAAACTGTGGCCCGCTCAGGTCCCCAAGCATGGCTTTGAAAGCCACACAAACGAAAAGGATTCGCCATCCGTTCACTCATTCAGCCTATCGCAGGCTGTAAACATGACCGCCTTCAACTCACAGACTCGACGCGAGACTTCCTCGCCAGGCTCCTGGATGTTCTCACCGTCAATCCAATGCGCCTAGGAAGGGCGGAGGTTTCTAATTAATGGGGTACCAGGGTTCATGGTGGGAGGTTGGGTCCGATTTGGTTTGAAGGGTTAAGTAGATAGATCCCCAACCCAATTTATCCCAAATACTGATCCCAGCTACAGCCCTGCAACTGTTTCTAGGCACAAAATTGCGTGAGCTGACAAAGTTAATCAAGCTCTAGAGCTAGGCACCAAGAGCTGCGCAGTGCCGATAGTAATCAACTGCTGTCGCACAGTAAGATTAGGCATCCGCAAGTCAAAGTTTGCCACGCTCTTCTTTGCACCGTCGGGGAGATACAAAGTGAGGCCACAGGCTCTGCGACTCCAGTAGATATCCAAAGCCGTGGCTTCAAAGGTGGGCTCATAGTATCGAACCTGCTCCTTTACGGTCTCCAGGCTTGAGGTCTCCTCTAGGTAACCATGAAAGGAGTTCACGTACTCTAGCACCCACTCAACATCAGCCGGATCGGCTTCGATATCCTTAACTCTGGCCTTGGATTTCGGTGCAGCCTTTGCTTTGGCCCTGGATTTCGGCGCAGCCTTTGCTTTGGCCTTGGATTTCGGTGCAGCCTTTGCTTTGGCCTTGGATTTCGGTGCAGCCTTTGCTTTGGCCTTGGCTTTCGGTGCCGCCTTGGCCTTTGCCTTGACTGCAGGCTTTGGGCCGGGCTTGCCCTTGGCTTTCGGTGCACACTTCGCCTTCCCCTTCGGCGTCCCTC
>CAJNIZ010009978.1:0-12702 GCA_905231905.1 Symbiodinium pilosum
TAGGGTTTAGGGTTTAGGCTCCCAGAACGCCCCAGGCCCTTGTTCGCACGCGCTAATGGGGGCGAAGCTTTGACTGACAAGGCGTACCTTAGACTAATGAGGAGATGATAAAATGAAATCCATGCCTCTCCATTGGGCATGGATGCTCTGGTTTTCGTGTGGGGTTGAAAGCATGAATTACTGCGCCTGCCAGCACTTTTGCAATCCTGAAGCACCTTCCAGTCGCGGGCGAAAAGGTGGACTGGAGGGTACTACGGATTAGTATTTTGGGGGCTACATTGGGGTCCCCCATTTAGGGAAACTACCAAGTATAGTTTTGTAACTGGAGGGCTCGGTCACCCCCCCAGTGCACAGCAGCAGTCCCTGCTAATGATGTGGAGGCCCTCCCGTTACAGTGGTTTACCGGGATCTTCTCGACTTAGTGAGTCCACCTACTATTTAGGGTTAAGGGTTAAGCATTTAGGGTTATGATTTTGAGGCACATTAAGGGAGTCATTGAGGATAGTAGGTGGACGTATTTACTAGCTCAACACTGCCTCCAGGCAATAGTTGCAATAGTTGTAGCAGCAACCCAAGTACTAACCCCGCATCGTGTTAGATGATCGTAGACATACCATAAGATCCCCATATACTCATATACTCCATATTCTATCTACTGGCATTGCCGTAGTAGCAATATGGCAGAAGCCCATGCCTACGCCAAAGGCGTCCACATTTTCTGTGGTCGAATATCAGCAATGTTGAAGGGGAAGTGCCCTAAACCCTAAACTGCGAGTGTCAAGCATTCTGTCACCAGCCCGGGGCGAACAGAAGAAGTTGTGATTGTCGCTTCTTGCCATGGAGGCGAACGCCTAGTTGAAGTCAGATAGTATCTTATAGAGTCTTAGACGCCCTAGTAGCTCTTAGGTGCGTGCCTACGTAGGCTTGTTGTCTTTTTGTGCATCTGCAGTCTGGACCCATCCCGCGTCCAGGTCCCACATCAAGGATCCTGTTCCATGAGAATGAAATCAAATGGACACCGGAAAAAAATGGAAACCGTAAACTGTGATACAATTTAATATACTGTAGTATACTATGTTACACTATACTGTGCTATGATATACGACAATATATGATAATATTCTATAATGTGCTTACATAGAGGTTTATAGGAGGTTTGGGGTTTGGAGCTTTTTGCAGCTTACACAGTGGAATTGTTCTGAGACCTGGCCTGAGCTAGCCACTTGCGCTTTCTGTACTTGATCAATTCAGGTCTTCCTCGGGCCATGAAACTCTCGTGCTTTCGCCTTGCATGAGCCGTATAACAGCCCACAAGGAGAACGGTCCCAATCCCTAAACCCAAAACCCATGAATAGTAGTTTCATGCATGTAGTATTCAAGCGTGCGCTCACCGAACTCCAACTGTTCAGAAAAACCCTAAACCCTTGCCTGTTTGGTATCAGTTTTGTCAGCCAAGACAGGATGCATAATCTACCTTAAGTAGATAGAATATGGAATTCCCCAAGCCATAATAAGATCTCCATATACCTCATATTCCCTCAAGGTTTAGACCCAACGACTAAACCCTAAACCCTAAACCCTAAACCCTAAGCCAAGGTTTAGACCCAACGACTACTGCTGCGTCATTCCGCTCGTCGGGAAGTTGACCGCATGTGGCGACTGCATCCTTCAAGGAGCTAAGAGAGGGGGATTTAGGGGTTTAGGGTTTAGGGGTTTGGGGTTTAGGGTTTTAGGGTTTAGGGTTTTAGGGTTTAGGGTTTTAGGGTTGAGGGTTTAGGGTTCAAAAACCCTAGACCCCAAAACTCTAAATGTTGGGATAATGGAAAAGAAAATGGAAACTATTATAGTATATTGGCGTAATATGGGGATAATGGAAAATAAAATGGAAACTACTATATATTACTTTAAGTAGTTTCCATTTTCTTTTCCATTATCAGTATACAACCCTATATTACCCTATAGTATCCCAATATAAGGGTTATTTAGGGAGGTGGGTTATTATCTTGCAAGGCACAGGGATTGCAAGGGGGCTGTTTGGGAAGATGGGGGTGCTTTCAATCCGGCACGTCCTTCTGGCTACTGTTCCCGGTTTGCGTGTCGTCCTTCAGTCTTTGTGGATTGCTGGCTTGTGTTACCCAGCCACAGACGGTTGCCTCTTTTCTCAAGGGAAAGGTGGTTCCTGTTACGTAAGATTCCTTATATATGACAGAGGCACCAAGCACCGATACAGAGAATGGGGCATTACTTACTTTTGACGTGCAGGAGAGGAACGCCGATTCGCTCCCCTGGCGCACTGCGCGGAGTTCACATTAAAGGCGGAAGGGTCACACACAGCTTCAAATCCTTCATGACCCTAAGTACCTTATGCAGTAAAGCAGGGTCCTAAGGGTGGAGACGTGCGGGCTTTCGATTTTTGGTATAGGCGTTGGGGTTGAGCCTGTTGGCTCAACGATTTAGGGTTTAGGCGCTAGGTTTGGGCTTTACGAGCCACTCCTGACATCAAGTGGACACTCCTATCATAGCCGTCAGTGCCTGAACCATGAAGGGGCTTTAGTTACTGTACTCCAATTAGCGGTACACGTATATGTATATATGTATGTATGTATATATGTATACATATATACGTACAGATCAAGAAGGGATTATGTAGAGCTTAGGGGGACATTACCCCAATTGTGGAGAATGCGGCCTTAACACGGGGATGTTAGTAGTTACCACAGCCCCTAAAATTACCCGTTGAATTAGGCCTCTCGGTAGTCGTATTATAGTTATAGGGATATTATAAAGGTCTAGGTTGGGTACTGCCCCCCCTCAGTAACAGTGGGATAATGATTATGATATGGTTATATATAGCCCTTAATAGGACCCTAATATAGACTGTTACTGGGTGGGGGCAGTACCTAAGGTTTAGGGTTCAGGGCCCTTTGTGATGAAGCAGCCGCCAGCTGTTTGAACAACCCACCAACCATCTTAAACCCTAAGCCCTAACCCCTCAACCCTAAACCTGGAACCCTGAATCCTAAACCTGGAACCCTGAACCCTAAACCTGGAACCCTGAAGACTCAACCCTGTACCCTAAACCCTGAATCCAAAGCCTTCAAGCCAATGTCCAGATTTCCCAAATTTCTTGGGGGGAGCGTGGGATTCACCAATGAGCCTTCCCAAAGCTGAGCAAGTTAAATCTGACGTGCTGCAGCACGAAACCAAAAGTATGGAACAATACAAATCGCCTTCTTTTTTGGGATTTCCTTGTTTTTCAGGTGTAATATTATTCAGAGTCAGGATTAGAGGAAGGGCTTATATTATTCAGTCACTGGGACATGGAGCCGAGGATAGGCAGCACTGAGTTGGCAGCCCAAGCGGTGGTCACAGTTGCGTTTGCCATAAGTCATTGTACCTAGAACAGCAAACCGTCCTCTGCAGGTGTACTCTGTGGGGCCCGCAGCGAAAGAACTTACATACCTTACAGTATCTCGCCGGGGCCCTGGCTCTTTCACCCTAAACTCTAAACCCTAAACCCTACCTTATCTCTGATGGAAATGACGAGGGTCATGTGAAGAGTGTGGCGGACATCCCCATGACTTCAAGCTTCTTTAGATTTTGGGGGTGATCTGGTTTAGGGTTTAGGGTTTGATTCTCGGATTTGTTTGTCCTGATTCATGTTGGTGATTGAACAAGGATTTCAAAGACAACGAAGGTTGGCGGTCTCTGCTAGGGTGGGAACTACGACTTCCGTCAAGTCCATTCTCCCAGTGCCGTCCACAAGCAGACATTTCGTGCTTTCATGGTTTTTGTGCTATTCTTGAGGTGAAGTGTGCCTGTACCTTGAGCTCAACTAGCAACCCCAAGCTTTTTGCAGATGAAGTGCATCTAGGCTAAAAGCTATGGCCCGTACCAGCTGTCAAACCTCAGATCCTCACATACTTACCATTGTTAATACTGAACAAGTTGCATGGACTAAGTTTACTAGACTACAGTAATACCCGAGGTACCTAGGGTCATGCAGGATTTTATTGTCAAATGTGTGGTTTAGGGACTGGTGTGAGTACACCTTGGGAATTCGGTTTAGAAGGGTCTACTTGGAGGGTCAGGGGGACTTGGTAAGTAGGTTCATCATAAGGATAACTAGGGTTACGATATGGGTTATATGGGTTACTATCCTACTTGCTAAGCCCCCCTGACCCTCCAAGTAGGGTGGAGCAAATTGCACATCCAATTTGCTTTTGACGCATCCTCGTTCTCGCGGCCAGGCCGTTCTAGAGGAAGCTTGCGCGTCAGGGCATGTTAGCCCTTATGCCGAATCGACAGGGGGAGCAGTTGGCAGAAACTTATGTCCAGCTTAGTCCTGAAAGAACTGGCCCCTAGGCAAACCCACGACCCTCCCCAACCTCTATAGCCCCCCCTAAGTAGATAGAATATAGCCTTGGGTATATTATAATAAGATCCCCATATACCCCATATTCTATCTACTTAAGGGGGACTATATACCCTCGAGGGCCCCTCAACGAGTTAGATGTTTAGCCGCGAGGCCTTGATAAGACGCGAGTGGGTGAGTCCCTACTTGGAGGGTCGTGGGTAGTTACAAGCAAGGTTCTAAGTAGGATAGCTGTAAATTTCACCTAAACTGGGGATAAGCGAGGTACCTTGGGCCCTACTTCTACGTACCTATCCGTGGCCCTCTAGGTAGCAGGGCCGCTTTTCTGACATGATGTGGTGTTTCCGAAATAATAATGATCATAGTAAGAGTATTTTGGGGTCTATTTCGGGATCTCCTTATTTCAGGGTACTACCATGTGCATTTTATTTCAAAACTTTGGGCCTGGCCATCTAATCCAGTGCCGCATGGCCAGTCAGTTGGAGAGCAGCTAAGGTGGAAACGCGTACACCTTTTGTGATTCTCTTCTGTCCTAGTGGTGGCGGCACAGTCGTGAGGAGTTGCGCGGGAATTGGCGCAGTCTGCCCCGACATGTTTCAAAGACAGGCGTGCCGCTATATACGAGAATTGTTCCGAGTCCTGGACATTTGGCCATGTCTCAAAATGGGGTTCTCCAATACCTAACTGCAATGTGTACGATACTGACTACACCAAAGGGCCGATCAATTTGAGAGACTCCCATTTGGTAGTTTCCAAAATAGGGGACCACAACATAAATCCCCAAATACCACAGTCCTTATTATGGGACCCCAAAACTGTATCCCCAATTTTGAGACACTCCCATTTGAGGCTTTCAAAGAGGCAGTCGCCATGCAGAGGCGTCCATCGATTGTTTACCTCCTGACCCTCCTTCAGCTGAGCAAGCATTACTGATGGGAGGTTTAGGGTTCAGGGTTTCTTCTGGGCTTACTGGGGGGTAGCAGGGAATGAGGGAATATAATCCCTATATATTCTTTATATACATATTCCCTAATCCCTACCCTACTGCCCCCCAGTAAGGTTTGAGGTTGGTACCTTGGGTGCTGGGTTGTATGTTTAGCCCGTCGGCAGCTCTAGCAGAAGCATGCTTCGCATCAAATAGACAAAAACATGGAAAATGAAACGGAAACCCCAGGTCCCTTTAAAGGGGTATACAGGGACATTACCCCCAATAATGGAGAATCAACTGGAAAAGAACATGCAAAAAGACATGGAAGCTGGGATTTTCATGATGCAGTTGAGACCCCTAAACCCTAAACCCCTAAATCCCTAAACCCCTAGACCCTAAACCCGAGGCTGCAGCAGGGAAGTGAATTACCAATACGCAGCCTAGCCGAACGGAAGCACCAAACACAGCCACCTTCTCAGAACCGTCGAAGCATGAAGCCCGCGTGTGCCAGCCGAGCACCTGCAACAGGAACCTAAAACAGTCCAGATACAGTGGCTGAACGAGAAAGAATCCATTAGAACCATGTGTGTCGTTTTCCCAAAGCAACAACAGCGAGCTTCTTGCTGCGGTGGTGGTGCCGGCGGCGAGGTAGTATTTCGGCAGCAGGAGTATGGTTAGGCAGTTGACGAGGCAGGAGAAGGAGGGTCAGGATGGCAGATAAAAACCTGCCCGCAGCTTCAAGCAACAAAAAGCTTGGCCCTAGCTCAGATCAACATTTGGAGGCCCTCAGCCCTTGCACGTTCAAGAGACACAGCGTGAGCTGACCCTGTAGATTAGAATGGCCAGTTCTCTAGCAGGGGGTGAGTTGGGGATGTTGTTGGCGTGCAACGGTACTTACTGGGACAATTTGTGGCATCATCGGGTGAGTGTGGGTGACCAAGACGATTTCTGACCCTGAGTTATTGCACCAATACTTACCAAATACACAGGAATTATCTGGGACGTTCCCAAAATTAAGGGTGCCTGTCTAGGTGCCCCCAGCATAAGGATTACATTATTTGGGGGCCTATAATCCCCCTTAAGTAGATAGAATATGGGGTATATGGGGATCTTATTATAATATACCCAAAGCTATATTCTATCTACTTAAGGGGGACTATATATTGGGGTGCCCCCCAGTATTTATGGAAACTACCACCTATGTATGCAAGGAACCTTGGCTCTGATAACTTCAGCCAGTAGTAGTAGGGTTTAGGGTTTAGGGTTTAGGATAGTAGAATCAGTGCCGCAATGTTGTCATAGGGTTCTGGGTGATCCTTGTGCCTTGTAGTAGAATATAGCATATTATAGTAGACTATTGTGTATTATAGTATACTATAGTATATTACAGTAGAATATAGCATATTATAGTAGACTATTGTATATTATAGTATAGTATTGTATATTACAGTAGAATATAGTATAGTACAGTAAATTACATGCATGGCGGTCGAAATCATCATGAACCAATCCTCGACCATCTCAGTGCCAAACAAGTAAACATCTTGTCGCGCCTGATGAACTTGAACAAAAACCCTGCATTTTGTCATTTTTGAAATGTACCCATAGGGGTGGTAGTAGGGTAATATTAGGGTTATATTGGGGTTTTATACCCTGCATGAGCTTTTCCAAGCCTTCTGTAGAACGCGCATTCCACCTTAGTCAGTAGATCGATGCAACACGAGTGAGAAGAGGTCTGGGGAGGAGGGGCACCACACACTGTTTTCCGTCGTGGCGATCTCGCCCCTCGAGTGTTACTTCCTTCCCTCCCTCTGCTGCTGGTTAGGGCTCTGGGTGGACAGTTTAGGGCAAAGGCGTGAGGGCTTATGATGGGCCTCAACATCTTCAGAGACCTCTTCCGGAAAAGGATGCAGGGGTTGTGCAGGCTTTAGGTTTTGCAACGGCTTGAGCTTCAAATACCCGCAAGCGCAGCTCTACATCACGCATTACAAGTTCTCCACAGGGCCATGCCCAGCAGCATCGAACAGTTCCAATTCGCAGGAGGCGGCTCCTCAAAAGTGGAAGTTTCGGCATGTTGAAGGGCAGAAGAGGTATCATATTTTCGAATTCCATGCTGCATCTCGAAGCCAACAAATGATATTCATGCTGTAGAAGACGACCAGCGATGCTATGCATCGTCATCAGAAGTCGCAGAAATTGTGGATAGCCTGCCACCCAAAAACTCAAGCACGCAACCTACCAGGCTCAGAGTATTCGTATCCTCCTAACTACAAGCCCCACCCACTACCGATACATATTATCTTCGGGGTAATTATGTAAAATTACGGTGACTGCGGAGGTTGGCTATTCGGGGGAGGGAATTCGTAGTAATTGTTATACGTAAATTTTATAAGTACAAGCATCGAAACGAGTAATTAAAGTTCAAGAGAGAACATGGAGCCGCCACCCGAAGGCGATGCCGGGTCCATTTAGAAGCCGGGTAAATAACAAGTATTCTTATGACTACTACCAGGAAGAACAGTACATAGTAGTTGCAAGCCGCTTAGGTTTAGTGGTGCTAACCATGATAATCATATTTGTTTGCAAGGAGGGCACGGCATGACCAGGATTTTTGGGTATTACCCCGACCATGACCCAGAGCATGCCAAGCAGTTGCATTTTGCTGCCAACTGCTTGCCCTCGCTTCAGGAAAAAGAGGTCCATGCAGTGTTGGCCGCGAACCAAACTATGATAATGTTGTTTTTGTTAGAAACCATGATATCATTAGCAGAGGGTCTGAACTCCGAACACAAGCTGCTTTGTTAAACTTCTGCTTAAGTGAGGCGAGTCACAATATCTTCTGCAAGGAAATCGCTAGTGGCAGCAGTAACAGTGATGAGGGTAAGATTTCAGGAGCATTGTATAGTTTTCTCTGGAGATGATGAGTTCCTGTTAACTTGCAGCAAGGGTTCATTCAAAACAGATGCCAAACAACCTGAGCCCCAAGTTCGCAGACCCCTAAACCCTCAACCGCTGCCTCTGCAGCGGCGAGAATGTGTTCAATGCAGACTGTTAGCTTCATCGCACGGCTTTGTCTGCGTTTGTGTGATTCTTACAAGGTGGGTTTCTAGCATTATTGCTATACAGAGGACTATTACAGGTATTATTACAATTGCCATTTTCATTATTAGTTTTAATGTTATTAATATCGCAAGCATCACTAGGAGCCATCTTACCTTCAAAGAAGCGTTGGCACAGTATTTTTTCGCATCACAACTTGGACTGTCTTCGTCGTCATCATCGTCAAGACACATTCTTACGAAGCTTCAGCGTGCCAACCTGGACATGGCGAAGGGCCGCTGGCACCCATTTAGACGGGCGCCGCTAACTCTCGTGAAGGGTGTGTGGGTTCAGGGTATGTATTGTGGACTGGGAGGATTTCATGGGACGAATCCTGATACCTTGTGGATTGCTGTTAGGGAACATAAAATCTTGATATACATATATCCATATCACAGCAGATAGTTTAAGTTCCTCAACAGCAGCCCAGTCTAGGGGCTTTAGTCCAGGAACTTTCAGATTTGAATTCGTCCGCGAGTGCGAGACGGATTGGCCTTCTGCTTGTGCAGCAAGCTTTTATGTCAAAATGTGTCATCACCAAGCTGCTTTAAACGATCAACCCTAAACCCTAAACCTTACAACCTAAACCCTGAACCCTTAAAGGATCCAAAAGATGAAGCCATTGAACACTCCCTTACTTTCCCCGCTAAACGGTCAGAATGACAGTTCTGCCTTCTCAACTGATGCAGGCCAATCCGTACTTGCATGTTTGCCAATGCGGTGCGTCTTGACCTTGGGACCCCTTCTTCTAGAGTTTGCGTAGGATATTGTTCTAAACCCTAGACAGCAGAGCATGAGTGACCGCATTTGGTTATCATTACTACTAGCATTATTGAATGCTCCCACGATAGTACCATATACCACATGATGGGGGTATTCAATATTAGGGGGTGGGGAGTTTAATGTTAGGGGGAGGGAATGATTCCTTCTGCGGTAAACCCTAAACCTTAAACCCTAAACCCTGATATTATTGTTACTATTACTGCCATTCTTCTTTTCACGGTATTTAAACAGGAGCTGGAGGCCTCCAGGCCCTCCGTTTCATAGAATGGATAGAAGTTAGGAGGACTCCCCACCCTGTAATAGTGGTTTCATAGGAATCTAAGAGGACCCCAATAAAATTCTTATCCTTTATGGTCACTTGTACTGGGTGCGGGGTCCACCTAAGGTAGAAGCTTCTGATTGCTTCGGACTTTCTTGTTGCTTTCATCAATTTTCCTAGCATTGTTATTATTGCTACTGTTGTTATGACTACCATTACTATTATTGTTGTTATTATTGGAATTGGCATTACTATCCGTACTAGTGTTATTGCTAGTACTATTATGAATACTCTAACACTCTTCCTTTTACCCTTTTCTATTGATATTCATCTTGCTGTATTACCATTATTTTTACTATCATTATTACTTTCACTCTTACTCGTAACCTTACCCTTATGTTTATCAGCATTACCATTGTTACTATTCTTACTCTTACTTTTATTTACTCATCCTCAGTTTTACCCTTACTCTTACTATTGCAATTGCTATTGCTGCTGCGAAGCGGTCCTGAGGTCGGCGCCTATACTGTAGGGGCCTAATTGGAAGTCGCATCAGAAGGTGTACGCGAAGATTAATATTCTCGCGGAAAGTTTGTGCCAGGGTTTCTTTGGGAAAACTTGAACGCCGCTTGAATGGAGGATGCTCCTAGTCATGATCCTTTGCGGACTTCCCGTGCGCAAGATACATCTGAAGCGTAATGATTCTTTGCTTGTTTCCTGGTTCAAGCCACAGTATACTGTTCCGGGCCTTCTAGACACGCAAGTGACAGCATTTAGGCCCCTGCAGAAGACGTAGAGAGACGGCTCCCGGCTGTCTGAGGAATTTTGTAGCGCCTGGGTTGCCAGGTACCCCACGTGAGGGAGAGCCGCCGATCTGCCTAAGTAGGATTTCTAGGGTTTAGGGTTTTAGGGTTTTAGGGTTTAGGGATTAGGGTTTAGGGTTCTAGGGTTTAGGGTTTTAGGGTTTTAGGGTTTAGGGTTTAGGGTTTAGGGTTTAGGGCCCTTATCAAAGAGCTTGAGAACACACATTGTACAAAGAGCCACGGCGCGAATGGTAGTTTTCCAAATTAGGGCCTCAGGCGGACCCCAATATAGATGCCCAAATTACTATAAACTTTCTTTTAGGGACCCCCTATAGAAGGTACCCCCCAGTTCTGGGAAACCCTAAACGCTACATATCCTTATGGAGCCCCCATGTCCCCTTTCAAAGGTACCTCCAATCTTGGGACCCCTGAATCCCAGCACATCATAGCTAGGCTCATGGCCTGAAGTTTGCACCCTACAGCATGCCTTGTCCTAGGGTTTAGGGTTTTAGGGTTTACGGGTTTACGAATTTACGGGTTTAAGGTTTTAGGGTTTTAGGGGTTTAGGGGTTTAGGGATTTAGGGTTTTAGGGTTTAGGGATTTAGGGTTTAGGGTGTATCTGCACTTTCTCAACTCCACCAAGGCTCGGGTTAGTTGTGAGGCATGTCCCAGCAGTGTTCAGAAAGTGCTACCAAAAAAAGAGTACCAGACGCCGCAACGAAAAGCGAATAGTGGTCGCAATGTTTCGGAGAACGCCCGTGGCAAATAGCAACAATCCTACAGGCAGATTTGCGTGCTACGCGCAGGTGTCGGCACCGGAAGAAGGAGACATGAACATCAGATAGGGCTAAGCTACGTGTGAGATGTATCTAACCGATATTATGTCGATTTCTATTATTATTCTTAGTGTTACTCTTACTATTGTGTTTATTGTTATTATTTCTACTACTGTTGTTATTCCTTGTGGGATCCGGGTCCTAAGATCATCGTTCCCTGCCGCCGTATACTACCTCTTCCCCCCGGATACCCCTTTATTAGCTTTCATTAACGCCAAGTATTGCCTAAGTATCCTTAAATAAGCTTGATTCCCTTTGGCTATCCCTTCATTAGCCCCCAGCATCCTTTCCCTGAACCCCAAACACTGCAGGTGGCAACACCCTAAACCTCAACCCTCAACCCTCAAACCTAAACCCCTATCTGCGAGAAGACTAAACTCTAAACCCCGGACCCTAATCAAGAGCAGCAATTTGGTCACCTGTGTAGACTGAGCCACGCTCTTCACATGGGGCTTCACACGATGTCCAGCAGACGGCCATGACAAGTATTGAGGGATTCAGGGTTTAGGGGTTAAGGTTTAGGGTTTCGCCAGCTCAGGGGGTTCCAAAGTTGGGTACCTTTGAAGGGGGATATAGGGGTTCTATAGGGATATAGAGGGTTTAGGGTTTCCCAAATTTAGAGTGCCTTCTGGGAGGGTCCCTATAATAAAGTTTATCATATTTTGGGGTCTATATTCGGGTTCTCCTAATTTTGGAAAACTACCAATTATTGAAGTTATCTTTGCCGCCTGCGTGCATGGGAAGCTGTCGAAGCACAGGCTGATTCAGGGACTCTGCAGAACTTCATCTATGGGGTTGTCAAACTCATGGTCCTCAATCGTTTGGTTCCCCAATATATACGGTCCCTCATATTCAGGATATAGTCCCCCTTACCATATATAAGCCATTATAGTAGTTTCCATTTTCTTTTCCATTATCTCCATAAAACCCCAATGTAACCCTAATATTACCCCATATTCTATCTACTTAAGGGAGACTATACTCCCCCAAAAGGGACCATAACTTAGAAAACCCTCCATCTAGCAACCCTAAAACCTCGACCCTAGCTAGGTTTAGGGTTTAGGGTGTAGGGTTTGGAGATACCTTGCTGGCTTCAGCCAGTGGAATTCGAAGGGGTAAGCCTTATTTGGAGGCTAGGTCTTGAATGTCTCAAAGGCGCACTAGTGCAGGTATCCATCGAGCTCATACAATCCCAGCTTGCATCTCATTTTTGCATTTTCGTTCCCAATTGGTTCTCCATCCATGATCGGGGCAATATCCTAAATCCTATTTGGTCCCTATACAATCCCTTCATCATTCCCGTCTAATCACAAACCCTAAATCTTAAACCCTAAAATATATATTCCTATACATCCCCTACGAAAACCCTAAACCCTATACATCCCCGAGGAAAGGTGCTTCTAAGGCCTGCGCGTATGCACGCCCCAGCACAGCCAACTGCCTCAAGGCTGCTTGAAGCAAAGGGTTTAGGGCGCGGGCACGGGATTAAGATTTTGGGTTTTAGGGTTTAGGGTTTTAGGGTTTAGGGTTTAGAGTTTAGGATTTAGGGTTTAGGGTTCAGGGTTTAGGGGTTTAGGGTCTAAGGTTTAGGGTTTAGGGTTTGAAGCCCAAGGCGGTT
>CAJNIZ010009979.1:0-21542 GCA_905231905.1 Symbiodinium pilosum
CATGACCAGATTTTGCGACCAGACGTGGTAACTTTGAACAGCCTCAGCAATGCATGCTCCAACACGTCTCATTGGCAACAAGCATTCACTATACTGCGGGAGTTGCAAGGTTACGGCGTGAAAGCTGATGTGGTGTCATACAACACGTCAATCGCTGCGTATGGCAGATCGCGGCACCTTGTGGGGGCTCTGCAAGTGCTGGATGACATGGCCCAAGAGCATGTGCAGCCAGATGTGTTCACACAAAGCAACTCTTACTTTTGAGAGCCAGAGTTTTCCCTAGCTTTTGGTGATTGACTGCGGTATGCTCATTATACATCATGTTGCTACCAAGTAAGGTGCAGTGATGACGACCTTTGCAAGGGCTACGGCTTGGCAGCTCACGTTGCTTCTCAACTTTGGTTGGGTGGATATGAATGCCATTGCGCTTAGTGCTCTCCAAACGGCGTTTGACAGAGCATGCGAATGGCCATTGGCCATGCTACAACTTGAAGACGCTAGTACAAAGGTACCGGAAGTTGTGCTGCTTTTTTGTTTCTTCTCTACTGTTTGTTCTCTCATTGCAAGCAGTAGAATCATGGACTAATTTGCGAGAGAGGTGGTGCTGACTAAGGAAGCCGGGAAGATGGGCATCTCTGTTGATGTGGTCATGTTCAATGCCGCTACAAGCGCATTCGAAGCTGTGAGCAAGTGGCAGATGATATTCCAGCTAGGGAGGGAAATGGTATTTCGACACCTGTTTCTGGACAGCACAACATGCAATGCCGCTGCCAGCGCGTGCGAAAAATCTGGGAAGTGGGCGCAGACTCTTTGGCTGCTCCACCGGAGTCATTTGCACGGCCGTCCTGAGCCTGACATCTTTACTTTTGCATCAGCAGTTGGTGCATGCAATCCGTGCTGCAATTGGAGGCGGGTTTTGATCTTGATTGTTGACGCGTGCCAAGGGAGGTTGCAGCCCAATGCGATCCTGCACGAGAAGATACTTGACATTCTTTGGGAGCGTGGCAAGCTGTTGCAGATGCAAGGCTTCATCAGCCAAATGAAGACAATCTGCAGCCAAGTTCTACTGCCTGCAAGCCATTCAGGCGCATGTGATTTGTTGGCGGGCGTTGACTGAAACTTGATCCATCTTCTGCAGAGCAGTTTTGCATCGCAGAGTGTTGAAAATGGCATGCGTTCATTTTTCGTCACGAAGTTGCAAAGTGGAGCCTCGAGTGGTCATTACAAGTGCTTGCACAGGCACGAGACTTTTTTAGTGCAACAATGGGAGAGAGTGAGAGAGTGCAAGAGAGACTGCTTGTAGAGCTAATTCCAAGAAAGTTGGATTCTCGCAGGACGCGTTCCAATCACACTCCTTGCACAGAGCCACAGACCACCTGCAAATGTGACCAAGGGCTAACCCCCGACTACTAGAAAAGGCTCACATATCCAGGTGACATCTGGCAACTTCACAGTACAATATGCCACCAACTTTAGCTTTTCTGAAGAATATGCAGCCAGTGTCTTTAGTGGCAGTGCAGTAGGCAAGGCCCAACAAAGCCGGTAGTAGACCCCGAAGAGAGAGAGAGAGATCAGCTCAGATCCATTTTGGCTCAAGTCTCCGCTACGCAAACCCCTCTTCGGGGGGAGCGTCCTCGGCCAAGGCCTCCTTCGGGGGTGGGGGTCTTCCCTGTCCCTGCGGGAGATGGACTTGCGCCTGAGGGGGGAGGCTTGAGGCCTCACGACCGCGGCCATTTTCAAGACAAGCCAGGTGAGCAGGACGCCCCCGGGCAGAGAAGCAGAATTCCCTTCTGACTTCTCCCAATAGGGAACTAAATTTGGACGCCGACTGACCTCTAAGGGAATCTCTAAATAAGCCCCTCTGCTACGGGAACTGCAACCCTGGGTAGCAAATTGGAACACAAACCTCAGTTGTTTGGGAGTAGGCTGCGAAGCTTAAAGTGTGGGCGGTGCACTTTGCAGTCAAAGGGGTTGGTGTGACCTAGTGTGGACATCTTGCCTGGACTTGAGTGGGAGCTGCAAAATAAGTTTTGATTACATTGCCATGGCCGCGCGCGATACACGACCACAGGTGGGAACCGGAGAACCTCGCTTTACAAAGGAAGATGACTCGAGGAAGACGGGAACAGAGGAACCTACAAGTGCTACAACTGGGAGCAGTGGTGCAAAATCAAGGGCTTCGACCTCAGAAGGCACGCAGGGAAAGTCAACTACCACGTCATCGCTTGGGAGAAATGGAACGGAAAACGCACAAGTCGAAAGGGAGACAGCAAGGGTGGCAGAGCCATCTAGCTCTTCAAGAGGAAGCAGGCCTGTGCATACAAGAGAAGCTGCACGCACACCAGGAGAAAAAGAGGTGTGCTGGTCCTGCAGGTGGATGGGTCGAATCAAGACATCACATACATACCGGGAAGGCTGTGACAGGTATATTCCTGGTGCTACGAAAGCGGAATTGATTCAGGCCGCAAGAGGAGGGAATGCGGGACGAAGACGATTCATGGAGAAGCTGAAGAGAAATGAAGAGCGACCTCCTGCCGAAGACCCTCGACCAGCCCAAGTCAAAAAAAAACAGGAAAAGGACAAGGGCGAGGCAACGCTCCACTTCATCTAGGACAAGCTCCACAGCTGCAGGAAAAGAAGCCAAAGCAGCAACCAGCGCGAGAGTCGGGAACAGGAAAAACAGAGAGAAGAGAAGCCAACGTGTACGACAGATGGAGAATCAAGCCCAGACATGGTCGCAGTCATCCTGGGAGAAGTGGCTGAGCGGGCCCCTGGAAGACAACGACAACAGAAACCTACAGAGATCCTGGACACGAAGGAGACGGAAGCACAACTACCAACAAAGGTCAGAGTACCGCCGCCGCCATCTGCGCGCGTTTCAGAAGAGTTGCTGCTCCAAAGAACGGTGGAAAACAAGAGAGAGCAAAGGCTGCCTTGGGAAGAGTGGGAGAAAGCACAGAAAAGGTACATCAAGCAAAAGGAATTGAGGGAAAGGAGCGAGCAAAAGATGGCGGAAGAAGAAGGGGAAGACACAACAGAAACTGGGAATATGGAACGGGCGCAGGCCGAGGCTGCCCCGCCAGCGACTCAGGGAGACACCAACCCGTTGACACCGCTGATCCCGGGAGATGAAACACCCGTAGAAGATGGGAGTGCGACAGATGAGTTGAACTGTGAAGAAGGACGAACAGGAGATGCGGAGGCGTGGCACAAGAATACGAGGCCTGCAGAGCCACCAGGGCCAAGGGAAAAAGACCAGGAGCCGTCGGGCGGAGACTTCCAGCTAAAGATTGATCAACTGGCGTATCTCACGCTCTGGATGAAGCAAAGCGTGGGGACTCGACAAGGCAGGGAATACGCAGAGCTCGACGAGGAAAAAGATGTCATCATCCTAGCGGGAAAACTTCAATAGCTACATGCGCAGCTTGGTGAGGGTGCAACCGTACAACGCATCAGGAGTCAACTGGTAGAGTTGGGAGAATACGAACCTGAGCAGATGGAGAACAAGGAGAAGGCGCCGGACACGCAGCAGCTGCACATGCGATGAATATGGAAAGACAAAGAGGGAAATCTTATTTCCGGGACCATACAGGACATTTACTGGTACAGCGCGTAAAAGACTGACAGGGACACTGAACAACACTGATACAAAGGAAGTATACGTGAAAAGAGAGTAGGGAATTCAGCGTGCCACCAACGGCCCTACGACACAAGATTGTAGGGAAGCTGGTTTACCGTGACCATACCGAGACAATGCACAATTCGCAGCACCCGCAATAAGGGAATGGGGTTGAGATGGGTTGTGAGATAATGGAGTCTTGTTGGGGGGAAAGCGGGGAATTACGAGTCGAAGACGACAGAGCAATTCATGTCAAGCAATACCCTCCACACAAAATAAGTGGGGAATGTCAGATGTGTACAAAGGGATGTCAAATGATTGGCAAAAGATAGAGAGAAAGTTTTCCTCAGGAGCAGTGAGAAGCAAGGGACATGTGGAGATCAAAGGGGGATAAATGATTGGATTTCTAGATCTCCAGATGTTAACCTTTCCTCGGCTCAGTTTCCAGACCATTTTCCCGGGAGTTAGCAGCGCGCTGGATGGGGGTAGGGGTATGGATGCATAAGGGGATATTATGTTCCACGATCTGGTGAACGCGGCAACTCCCAGCAAGTGACATCGGACCATGGGCTGGAGGTTCGCCTCCGCGACACCCTCGGGTGTTGCATAGAGAAATTGTTGATAATCTTTGCTGTCTGAGCCCAGCCAGGTTGGCGCAACCTAGGACTCCAGTAGCACCACGAACGCACAGCCGGCATCCCTAACTGTACTTCTGGGCATAGGGTGTCGCACTGTCTCACTGGCAACGCTCAGCCACAAGGTATTTCCAATCTAGCGTTTACTCCGGAATCTGGTATTTAGGCCCCAAACCGACTTAGGAATACATTGTGGCTACGAGTCAGTCCTCGCAGAATCGTTGTAAGTCAAGGTATGGCTGTTCTCCTTACTTTTCTGTGGGGAACAGGGGCTGGGCATTGAAGCCCGCGAGGCTCGAGTCTTCGCATGGCCCGCGTGAAAGAAAGATCAGCTCAGTCGCCATTTTGGCTCAAGCCACGAGCATCAAGCCCCCCAGCACACTCTGTGAGCCAACTAGCTTCTCCTCTCTCTATGGGTGCTGTGCGAGGCTTTAGGCAAATCACCCTGATCCACTCGCCTCCCTCCATTGCCAGCAACTACTAGGGCAAGTTTGCAGCACCACGCGACCTCACCTTGGCCATTCTGCCAAAGAACGCAGTGGTGAACGCTGCAGTACGGCGTCAGTTGCTGCGCCACAGGCCTTTGTCCCGGTTTCACTGTGCCACAATTCGAACCTTCTCCGCGCCACCTACGCTGGGAGAGGGACAAGTTCACCTACCTGATTGTGACTCTGGCAAGGACACCATCGCGGCAATCAACGCCCTCACAACCATGGCAACCAGGTCGAGTGCGCCATCCTCGGCCAAAGATGTGGATAGCCCAGGGGCCAAACGACCATGCCCGTCACTGCAAGGAAATCAGGAAGGCACCCCCCTCACCTTTGAGATGTTCCAGTCAGCGATTTAGCCACTCATTGCAAAGGTGGGCAGCGTGGAGACACGAGTGGGACAGGTGAAAGCAGCATTCACTGAGCGCATGCAGGAGCAGGTCAACTTGCTAACAGCAATCACCAACACTCAGAGCCAACACGCGTCAGACCTCATCAGCCTGCAGCAGAAAGACAAAGCAAACCAGGAGACATTCACCGACGTCCAGCAGAGACTCACCAAACCGGAAACCGCACCGTCACCCCCGCCCAGAGCCAACTCCAGCACGACAGCAGAGGAAAGGCAACCGGCACTTATTCTGGGCGGACGGGCGGATGATCAAGATGCAGCAATTACCCAACAACTTGCCAAAGATGCCACAGCCAGTCTCCAATCGGACATAGACATGCAAGATGCATTTGTGCCAGGAGTTAGGCGGGGATACCTGGTGGTCCCGTACACAGCCAGGCAACAGGAATCCGAGGGCAACACGTACACCTTACCCAAGCCATACAGAAAGTTCGACAAGCCAACCAAACCACCGGCGCAGTCAATCCAGATGGCCAAGTCAAGCACCTATGGCTAGCCTACTCCCAAACTACAGAAAGGAGGCGCAGGGCCAGATATGCAAGCAAAGTCAAGACCCTACTCCTTGAGCAAGGACAATCCAGGTCGCGACCGGGACATTTTGGTACCAAGGGCGGAGGCACCGGCCCCCTCCCCTGCAAGGCCAACCCACAGCAAGATGCCCGTTGGGATGGCTGGATGCAGAGACTGTTGGCAACTACACCAAGAAGAGCAAGGATACCATCGTGGCGGCGTGGAACACTTTGCTGGAGCCCCTGCTCCAACTGACCAAGACGAACGCGCAGGCAATCCTTTCACATTCACCTTGTCGCATGGAATACTGGAGGCGGAGCCTTAAAGGACATTCTCCAACGATTGCGTCAGCTGCGTGTGCATCCTCAACTTGGCAAGCCTACGATTTGGATGCTCCGAGAGGTCACTCTAGAAGAGTGCGCGCTTCAGTGTTACAAACAACAATCATGGGCCATTTTGGCACACAGAGAGGAGACGGAGTGGAGAGGTACAGGCTTCGCCTACCACGCTTCAACAGTTACCCACATACAGACACCCGCCGCAGCCACAGCCAGCATAGGGGCAACACTCCACACCGCAGCAGGTACAGTCACACACATCATCTGCCCGCCTCCCCCACCCTTGGGCGAACCCAGCAACTGCTACAAGCGTGGCAAGACAACCGCCCGCAACTACAACGTCGCCCGTGCATCATAAGAGCAGACTGAAATGAGACACTCACAACCCAATTGCGAACAGCAACCACAGCAAGACGAGAGCTCATATTGGAATGGATGTCCACACTCAACCAATACCTACCATCCCGGCAAGATGACATCCCCTCTTACCACCCACGCAACACTACATCAGCAGTTCCAGGAGAAACGTGCGCCGCATCACGCCCCAAGAGGGATCACGAGATGCGGCCCTTAGTGACCACGACGCCCTCACGGCTGAAGTCACCACACAGTCCCGCGCGAGCAAGACCAGACAGCCCTTTACGCACCATCCCAACAAGAGAATCAAGATGCTGGGCGCACGCATTCCCCCACCTCCGCATGCAGCACACCCTTGGGACAGTCTCACCCAGCTCGCCCTCAACATCGCAGAAGCATATGCCCAAGCCCAGGTTCCAAGAAAGCAGACAGCCCAAAAACCACAGACACAAGCTGGCCTCAGGACAAATCTCAGCGGACCAGAGAAGGCAGCGCTGGAAGAGGGAGAGGAAACAATGGGATCACACCCGAGCAGTCAGGGCAGCAAAAGGCGATTGGCAAGCGTACAGGCAAAGCAAGGACAGACCACAACAACAATAACTGCTCTGGGGACAGCGGTTGCTGGCGCACTCACAGTGGGAACACCAGATGATTACCCACTTCGAGTCAATCTTCAAACAACTACCAGAAAAAAAGCGCAGTCGGAGTTCAGCAGAATGAGGGGCCTGCTCGACAAGCAGCGCAAGCTGTCGCCGTTCCAACCAGTGACCGTGGATGAGCTAAGCGAGATACAGGACAAGTGGGGCAAGATAAAAGCTACGGGATCCAACGAAGCACTTAGATTCTTCTTGGCGCATGACGTCGCAGCAGCCAAGCTAGTATGGGTGCTGGATGACGCATTATACAAATGACACAGCCCAGAGGCCACCAAGACATCACAGTATTACTGCCCAAGCAACCACACCCCGCCGCCTGGAAAGACACGCGTCCCATCACTCTCAGCAACACCATAGACCGAGCAATGGCTCAACTCCTACTGTACAGATGCAACCACATCCTTCAAAAGAAGCCACCTGTGCACCAATATGCTAGGGCGGGCAAGCAAGCAAGCGAGCTGCTCACAACAATCAGAAGGGCTTCCGACTTTGGATTGTCAAGATAGACATCAGAAAGGCGTTTGAGACCGTAAAGCAAACGTCGGTAGCAGCCTGGGTGGCGGCTAAATAGCAAGAAGACCGCCCATGGGAAGCTAGAGCTAAATCATACGTGGGCAAGGCCTTCACATCATCCCAGCGCCCCCTGCAGACCAACAGCCAATCCCCGCCCAGCAAATCAATGGGGTGAGACAGGGCAGCCCAGACACGGACCAAACAGAATGGACGTGGCCGCAAGAAGCAAACACACAGCAAGGCCAAGCGCGGCGCCTGGCAGACACAATATGCCGACCAGTCAACATGGACATGGACACACGACCAAGCTGAAGCAGAGCATCAGCCACATTACACATGCAAGCGTGCCAGACGCACCAACAACACCAACAACAAGCACCAGTACAAGAAGCTCCTGACCAACAACCCCAAACCCAAGAGCAGCAACGGCAGCGTGGGCCCACCCAGGCAGAGTGGGCCTGGAACAGACCGGAAGAGCCTCCCAGCCCTCGTGCAGCGCCGACCATGGTGGAGGAAGCTGCGTCTGATGTAACCACCCACGCTCAACAAGCCTACACACAACAACCGCCCGGCGTGCGAGAGCCACCCTAGGCAGCCACAGCAGCTTCAGCGTGACGCCTCCAGCCACAACCACCCAGTCACTCCACAACAACCAGTGCAAAACCAGCAAATCCACCCCGCAAGGCTCAAATAAGCAAAAGAAGCAAGAGGAGCAGCAGCCAAGCAAAAGCAACAGCAATCAACATCAGCCTCAGCCACGCAAGGAAAACCACCACCACCACCAGCAAAGGCAGCGCCTGCTGCAACACAGAGAGCAGACGCGAAGCCCCGCACCCTCGCCTCGCAGACAGCGCAGTCCTGTTCTACAGCCCCAGGTCACCGCCCCCAACAAAGTGCCCGCAACGACCATCAAACACCACCTCTCAAAGAACCATCCACCCAGCCAGGATGCATGTCACCCCTCAGAAGCCGCGCAGCTACGGCCTACCCCAGGTGAGTACCAGCAGCACTAAGAGACCAAGAAGATGAGGGCCCCAAACAGCTGAAGTGCAGCAGCAACAGCAGAGCAATTACATTGAAGCATACAGGCGCTTGCAAGAAGCCATAATGACGCAGCATCCTCAGGGCAGCAGCCTCCCACACCCAGTCAACAGCCCGCCGCCGACACACAACATCCACCCAGTCGACCACACCAACCAATGCAACAACCAGCTACACCCTCGCAATCACAAACACCACTGACACTGGTGAAGCCTTGGGCCCCAGCAGGGGCCCTACGCATAATCCCCCATTGGGAACAACAGTTCCAGGCTCGACTACAGCACATCCAAGCCAACAAACTTAGTCACCCAGCCGCACCACAGCCACCAACCACTCACACATTACAACTAACAGGCTCCACGCTGCCAAACACTCGCAGCATCTGGCAGCTAACACGCCTGGGCAACAACCAATTCCTGCTCGAACCGCATCAACCCCAAGCCACCACCTTTTACCACGACTTCCAACCGGCTAACACTCACATACCATTGCCGCACCACCAAGCACCGCCACACCAACATCAACAGGACGACGCCCGGACAAGAGAACCACAACCGCCACGAGCACCAGCCGCGGAGACACCTCAACCACAGCCAGCGCAATGCGAAGCAGAGGAAACAGATGTGGAAAGCGTGCCAGAAGCGCCAGCAGAAGAGACGGCCTTCATGCAACGTCAAGCAGCCAGTGGCGACAACACAGCAGAGCCATCCACACCGCCGCGCCCAAGCGTACCATCAGCAGCAGCACGACAGGCGCAAGCAGATAGGCAACAACAGCAATGCCGAACAAGCTTGTGCACAGCAAACGCAGGTCGGGAACCAGAGGACACAAAACCAGAGGACACGAACACACGCAACAGGCCCGACCAAAGCCACAGCCACCAAAGCCAGGCCGCAGCCAAGTAGACCGCCGCCGTCGCACACCAACAACACAATAGCAGCCAGCAGCAGCAGCAGCAGCAGCAGCAGCAGCAGACCAGCAACAACAGCCAGCGCTTGCACTTCACCACCTTCCTTAACAGGCAACCGCCTTTCATCAAATACCAGGTGAGATCCAAGATGCCCCCGCAAGCAACCTCAGCCGACAACCCAATGCCACCACCGCCGCCTCCACACACAACCAGATGGAGCTCGCCCTACAGATAGCACAATCACCCACCACCCACGCGCAACAACTGACCACCAAAATCATGACAGGCTACCGTACCCCACTACCAACTGAACCCCGCCCAGACGACGTGATTTTCATTGATAGTCAAGAATTACAGCAGCAGCCAGAAGCCGCCGCAGACAACCAACCACAGGGAGAGCAACACTCCCATCAGCAGCAACCAGCCTCAACCAAGCATTAACAACATCCACAGACCACCAGTTGCAACACACACCGCGGCCACAACCGCAACCACAGCCACACACCCAGCCACAACAGCAACCATGGTGGGTTCTAGGGACACCCCTACCACAAGCAGCAGAAAAAGCGCAGCCCAACCTCCCGCCCTGCCAGCAAGTCAAGCACAGCAACTGCCAGCAGCCCTGACCCAGCAGCAACAGCTATGGTGGATCCTGGAAGGCATCGACAATTTCTTGTTGCGCTTTGGGAACAATTTACATCACCGGGGAGAAAGCGCCAGAACCCAAACTGGCCAGAGGAAGTCCCACCTCCAAACTGAGACAAGTCTGAGAAAGCCAGCAGCCCAAACTCCCGCGACTTCCATGGTCCGAATAAAGTGCTCTGCAAGCCCGATAGCACTGTTGTACGTCAGGCTGCCTGCTTGACGAAAGCAGCTGCAGCTCACAGTCGGGAGTAGCGCGAAACAATTTGCAAGCTGTCTGCGCACTCCTACCCCAAAGTTGCTCCGCGCTCTGTTGGTTGCTTCATGCGCAAGTCATGTGCACTCGTGAGGCAGAAGAACACTCATCACTCATCATTTCACCCCATCCCTTCCATCGCTCAACGCTCCAAGCTGTGTGGTATGTCCTCACAAAGGCCTCGGTAGGCAGGAAGAGGTGCCAAAGTAGCTTTTCCTCCACGCGTTTTTCTAGCAAGCAAGCCCCAAGGAAGAGGTGGTTTGTAGTCCTGCTAATCCAAGTCTTTACTTGGCCACTCCCTGTGTCATCCTTCGCATTGAGAGAACAGTTGGTGAACTCCGCAATGTACCAGGGGCTGAACCCTTAGTCCTGAGCATGCCGGAACCAGGCCGTTAAGAAGCCAGTGTACTTTGTTGTTTGGTGTTTTGTTTATCGTCCTCTTCATCCACTTTTGGAGCCTGTGCTGCCATGGTCTCGCGCCTATACCAACCCTGACCTGAACTCATCGGGAGGCCTCAAAGCCGGCAGGTCTTCCTGCCACTCCCGTAAAGCAAAGCAAAGCAACAGCGAAAGATCTGTGGGTGCTTGGTTTTGGCTCAAGTCTTGGGAACTGGGGGCACCTGCCCCCGGTGCTTGAGCCAGAGGCTGAAGCCACTTCCAGACGAGATGAGAGCCCCGCCTTCCCCTACCCCGAACATGCCTGGGGCCATGGAAGGAAACCGGTGCGAGACAGACAGAGTAACCGTGGTGAACCCTGACAGCAGCTTCCGGCGCAACGACTGTGCCAACTTGCTTCAGCATGACGCTAGTTCCAGTACAGGCAGCTCCAACCAGACTGCTACAGAAAGAACCGATGGAGGGCAAAATCCGTCTACAGGAATTCAATGCTGCAGTTTTGAAGGCAATGGGGGCAGAGAACCCAGAATTTAATTTGACCTTGCCTCGCTCCGCAGAACCCATATGCCGGAACCCACTGCTACTGTAGTGGAGGAAGGCGGACTGGGGGAAGGGGTTTGCGTAGCCGGCCCAGAAGAACTAACCACACAAGCGGTCCCAGGGAGTTGACCTGGGCTGTTTTGAAACATGGGCGGCAATTAGAGCATGCTGTTCATATGATGAGGAAAAAACAGGTGAAGAGGAGGTGGAGCAGCCGGCGAGCGCAGAGCCTCCTCGAGAGCAAGAACAAACGGAGACGCAGTGAGCTCGCACGGCAAGAACCACTGAGCCCGCTCAGGTGTACAGAAGAGAGCTCCCAGTACAGCGGAACAGCAGCTTGCTAGGCGTTTGTAACATAGCCTTTGAGGAGCCGGTGGAGTAGCCAGGGCTGCTAATGAAGTTGTGAGTATTGTTTGTTGTGCGCAACCCTCGGGAACCGCTGGCTAACCGGATTCACAACTAGGGGACCTGCAAACGTGAGAGCCGCTATGCTGTAATCTTATGTTTGGGTCTCATTATCGTCTTCTTGTTCAACTCACACGGCACCAAAACATCCAGAACAGACGATGACGGGGAGGCCTCACGGCTCCCCTAGCCAAAGCCAAATCTGGGGGTGCATAAGAACTCAACATGGGGTACCATTACTCGCGGTACTTTACCTGGGGGGTCCTGACCGTGACCACGTTTGCAGCGCGGGGTTGTGCTCCGGGGGGGCTGTAGAGCTCTCTTACGCTGGTAGAAGAAGAAGAGAGGGAGCTTTTGACGCTCCCGCATTGAAACTTCCGGGAGCTGGCCACGTAAAATAAATCTTGTGTTGAGCCCTCAGGGAGCCATGATGATCAACCTTGTCAGATAGCCCGAGCGAGTGTCGTTAGCTGGCCCTACCGATGCGGACCTTGTGGTACTCCAGACAGCTAACTTTTCGCACGGCACTCGCGCTGCTAGCTGAGCTGAGCTATTGAGCGAGACATGTAACTAAGGAGCCAGGGCCTACTAGCTGATTCGTTGCAAGCTGCATGGATGTGGTACCAACCTGGTGATCGTCTGCTTGAACAAGATCACGCGGAGATAAACTGATTTCCAGCGGCAAGATTTCCTGAAATGGATGCAGTGATGTACAGTTTATAGATCTTCCATGGGGGCGGGTCTGCAACTGTAGCTGTTTGTCTTTAATCAACCTAACCTTTTTTGCACCTTTGTTGCTGCCCCTTGTTTTGATGGCTTACAGTTCTGGAGAACCCGGCTTCTAGGGTCCGCACTACACCACGATGTAGGCACACCCTCCTTAATCAGCGAAGTAGTGAAGCCGAATGGGAACCCATAGTTTCTGTAGCCAAGCTGTTTGTTGGATGCTGTTTATTGTTGTTTATTTTTCTTCTTTGTCGTCGTTTTGAATGGGGAACCATGAACCAAACCAAAGTCTCACGCCGAGAAACCTGTACTCGAACATCGGGGAGGCCTTAAAGGCTGCTCGAACAATCCACTCCACTACTCCAAAACTAAAGCCAAAGCCGAAAGAGGAACAGTGAAGAATTCGGCTGCAAGGTGTTGCGGTCGTTCCGATTCAAACCCTGGCTATTGATAATTGATGCAAAGTGCAAAACAACCTGAAATGCCGCACAGGCCTGGTGTCAGAAGCTGCCAGACCTTTTCGTTCATGGTTCGTTCGTCTTCGGATGCCAAGAATTTCAGCAGTGGGCCATGTACAAGCAGCTGGTAGATGTTGGCAGCCTCTGCCGACCTTCTGTGACCTTCTGTTCTTGCTGCAACAGCTGTTGCATCATGTTGCTTTATGTGTCATAGCTCCCCAGCTTCTGCTATGGCTACGGGGTCTGACGTGGCTTGAAGCTTTGCATCCCCAGCACGTCCGATATTCCCGGGAGCAAGCACATACTTCTTGCCCGAGTTGGAGAGGTTTTTACAAATCGTGATTGGCTCGAGCGTGGTAGAAGCAACTGATGTGTGTCTCTTAGAAAAAGTAAGTTGCAAGAACTGCTACAACTTCTCCGGGTGCAAGATGAATCAGCTCTTCAAGCCCTTTTTCATCCAGCTTGCAGAAAGAATGTTTTTGGTATACCAGATGTACTTTGTGTGTTATTTTCTTTTCTGACATCGTCCAAGAATTTGCCCATGCACCTGTTCCTCAACTGGAGCAGCGGAGCGCAAAATGCAGGTCTAGGCGCAGGAACCATGGCCCGTGCCGCTCAAAGCTCAGACGCACTGCGTTGGTGCATAGGAAGGCCGTGCCTTGGAAGGATGACGTGTGCTTGTGTGAGTTAGAGGTGCTGTGTGATTGAGGGTGTGGCTTGATTGGCAATGTTTCCGATTGTTCCGACACTTTGTTGCCTCGCCGGGCCCCTATCAGCTTGCACATAGCTAGTTGCCGGCCTGATGGTTCCAGGCCTGATGATTTGATGTTTTTGCGAGCTCATGTACATCAGCGGCCACTGTAATTTCTCTGTCGTTCTACCGTCGCAGGTTTCTTGGTATGACAGGCGGCTCCGTGAGCGAAGAAAGCCACAGCCTAAGGCCTAAGCAGAACCAGTTCTACTTCTTCGAAGGTGAATGAGCAGTTGAGCAGTAGTTGTCCACCTTGTGGATTTCAATTGCGAAAGGCTCCAGGGATTGCCTGCCCCAAATTGCTGAGGCACCTTTACCGCATCCCACGCAGCCGAGATAGACGGACTACTTCGCCCAAAGGCCGAGCTCTCCACGACTTTTCGTTTGTGCTATGTCTCCGCGGTCTCTGCATGTTGTGGCCTAGGTACCATCGCTGTGCAAGCACATGTCTTCAGAATGCTCCATGCGTTGTTGGCATATGCATGCCCCATTGGAATGGCACAAGACAAATAAGACAGACATGAAAAGTGGTGTTGCCAGCTTGGCGATAGCAGTCAGCATGGAGAAGGCCTGTGCCGCCATGGTGCTTTTACCCATCCTGCAGGTTGTGTGTGCTGATGTGTGCTGTGTGCGCTGCAAAGAAACAAGCACTCCTTAGCAACAAGTTTGTCTTGCATACATACTGCGAGCAGATTGGGAGTGTTGTGTTGTTGAAGCATGAAAGCTTTACAAGCCTGCCCTTTGAACAAAGGGGCGGGAACCACTCATAGCCGTGGCACGTTTCATGCAATAGATCTAGTCAGGGACAGCAGGCAGGGCTGCACTTGTAGGTGCTGCAATCGGAAATGGCAATCATTGCAAGCGAGGCTCACTCGATTCGTGCCAGGAGCCACCTGTGTGAAGTGTTTGGTGTGCATTTGTAGCAGCTCTGCCATGCTCTGCCCCTGGAACGACCTCGTCAATGGCAGGAGTGTGTTCAAGTTTCCGGGCAATCTTGCAGAGCTGGAGGAGGCGACTGGTAAGCTCATCATCAGATCGTTGCATCGTCTTGTGTATTGTCACCATGCAGGCTTGGGTATACTGCGCTGGACGCTGGCAATGCTACTGATGGGAAGCATGTTAGTGCCTGTTGCTCAGCCGTTTTGAACACGGTGACCTTCCGGACCTTGCAAAGTGATTCGGATTTGCCTGTTCTGTAAAGTCGCCCAAACTTTCGATCTGATTCGCTGCAAACACAAGGGCTGAGGTGCTCGGCAGAGGTGGGGCTGAGTAAGGCAGCGCCTGCGTGGGCAGGGGCGGGGCAGGGAGCTGAGAAAGCGACCAGATTCTGGGCATCCTTCTCGGCAGTTTGTGCCCGGCGCCGTTCTTTTGATGATTTGCTTGGGCTGCCTAGTCCGTAAACACCGTTTGCTTGGCAGTTCATGCAAGTGTCTGCCGATCAGCTAGTCTTGACCCACAGGTAAACTTCTCGGCAGATCATTTCTCTGTGAAGGCTAGCAGTCCGCACCTGGTGAAGAACGTAATTCGACTGACAAACTGCTGGCAAAAGCAGCATCCCCGTGTTTCAATTCGCAAAAAGCATCAAGAAGCAGAATCAGAATCTCGGGATAAAACAATATTACAGCAGGATGTCATCCAGCATTCTTCTCTTTCGTTCATGGGTCTGTCTGCCGCAGTGACTACGGAAAACTTTGAGGATCCTGTGCGGCGATGCTGAGCAATGTCAAAAATCAGTCCGTTATGGTTCGTAAGCCAGAAATAGACAGAAGTCTTCAACACGAAATGGTGGCGAGGGTGCCTGTTTACACCAAGAGGGTTGTCCCTGCTCCCCGCAGGGTGGAAATGAGTCGAGCGGAGAGGGCCCGCCGAGCGCCCGCTAAGTCCTAAAAAGGCAATTCTGGGATATGTAACGACAGGGAAGAGCTCCAGACGAAATCGCTAGGAAGCGGGATGAAGCAGACTAAGCAAAGATCCCCTCAAGCTGATCCTGATAGGTTGCACGGGCAGTTAACTTGGCTTCTTTCAAAGACAGCAGGCAAGGGCGTGACTCAATGACCAAGGCTGTATATGTACAGAAGTTCCGTTTGCCCTGTCGCCGGGCCCTGAGCTGCCGAGATTGGATGGAGCGGAGACATGAATCTGGGGTTGTACTGTCAGCGGAACTAGTGGTCCAGATACAGTTATCTGCACTCTTTTTGGGCGAAAGCTCGGCTGCTCTTGAGCTACTTGTAGGTAATCCGCGCCGTGCACATGTCGTGCAGGGCGGGGATCTGAACCACGGACTAGCGCTCTGAGGTCTACAACGAAGAAAGTTGTCAAGACCTTGGTATTCTTTATAGTACTTGCTGAATCTGAATTGTCAGCTAGTGCATCTCGATGCAAGTGCTGCGTGATCTTTTGTCACGTGTCTTAATTCACTGTGATCAAAGGCTGACCTTTTGGTTCTCAGACTGTAAGGGTTCTGCGCAGACCTTTAGATATCTTTAGATGTGCTTGGATCCGTCAGCCTTAGGTGACATTGCCGGAAGGCTCGTCAGCCATGACATCCAACTATTCAAGTTCTCCATCGATGCCTTACGTTCAGCTCCTTGCATGCTGGTGATGGCGTGCATCGCACGCCAATCTGAGAGCAAGTTAGAATTCTGGCAGCCAGCATGTGCTTGTGCCTGAGAGGCTGTCTACCAGCGCCGTTGCGCGTGGCTTGTGTGCTGCCTCAAACTCCGGCTGTTGAACTTGGGAGCGCGAATGGTAAAATTTGAGGGAGATGATTTGAAGTCTGCTCAGGATGTCTGCATTTGAATCTGGAAGTCATCAGCTGCCAGGTTTCCGAGAGAGTGAGTCAACAACAAGAGCATGTGTTCGGATAATTGAAGCGATGCATCGACTTTCAAATTTGCGCTGGTTGTGACTGCGCACAGTGACAGCATGGGATGACAGGGCACTTTTTGTGCCCAGGACTTGCTTAGCTTGAAGGCACAGCTAGCTTGTGGTTTGTTAGCCACAGGTGGATGCAGGTGGCATTTGTATGTACATCCCTGTCAAGGCAATACCGCTGCGAGATATTTTGGCATCAGTAAGCTCTGGGCAGATATTTTTCTATCCAGAGCTCTTACAAGATCATATTTCATTGTTTGGGTGTGGGCTGGTTCCAATCTATTCGTGTGAAGCCAACATGAACAGCCCACATGAGTGGCGACGCGTTAGGCTATGAGGAGAATGAGCAGCTACATGCACGCTAGCTCGAACGACGTGGTATACAGACCTTTTTTGGGACATTCCATGCATACGTGAAGTTGACTGCCAGAAGGATTATGCAGGGAAGGCAGGTACAAGCATTTTGGGGGTGGGGAGGTCTGGGAGTATCGTTTTCTGATTTTTTGTATTCCGTGCTTCTTTGCGTTGTAGAGTGTTTTGTTGCCGAGCCCGCAATCCGCTCAGTCGCGTTTTCTGTACCCAGTGGTTTCTTCATGTTTCTTGAGTAGTGTGTCGCTGTTGCTGGGTAAATCTCCTTGGTTTCGCAAGTTTCGCCCATGCCAAGTATTGGCCTTGAAACTCTTCGGGCAGGTCAGCGGTGCGGGTTCTTGATGGCCGATGCTATATTCGAAGACGTTTTTGGACAGCTCATGCTTTTCTAAGGCGGGAGACCGCCAGCGTCAGTTTGCGCATGAAAGACTTTCTTGGAGCCTCGGCTGAGTGTCACGGGGCGACTGGGCCTGTTCAAAGTATATAGATAGAATTAGTCACGACAAAGGTTGATTCAACATGAGAAAAACATGGGAGCATGACGTTGTCTTCTATTCGTTCAGGCCTAAGTTTTTGAGAGAATTCCATGCACCCTGATCTGCACGGCACTTGGTTCGGTTGCGTTGTGCCCGAGGAGCCACCGTCATCCAGGCCGAGATTCAAGCATACGAATTGGTGTCTTGTCGTTGCGCTACTCCGTAGCAAAAGCATCTATGCTGTTGCTGCATCTTGTCTGGGTCTGGAAATGTCGTGTTGAATATTCTATATGGACTTGGATCAGTGTAGCTTGGCTTGCAGCAGCCGGCTTTGAACATGGGGTGCATTGCTTCATGTTTGGTTGTGGGCATAATGGGGATTCAAGAGATTTTTACCGAGAGTAGGTGCTCATGCGCCATCTATGGCTCCTTCGCTTTGTTTGGTTTCCTGTGGCAGGGGCTTCGGTGCAAAAAAGTTCCATCGAGGCTGCGCCCGTTCCTCGGTTCATCCCCGCCAGGCCGCGCCACAGCAGAGCGATGTGGAAGGCCACAAGGGTCGAGGATGCTCCTTCTTTTGCGCCTCTTGAAGCGTTTACTGGGATCAAGAAGCAATTAACTGTCCATGCAGCACATGCAATTCTGTGACACCGATATTTTCACATCGGATCAAAGGACATGACCGGCAGATATGCGTTTTCTGAAGAGCTCCTCGCACTTGATTGGTGGGTGAGGTTATGGAAGTATGACTCCACTATCAGGACACATCTGGCGTGGAATCCAAACTTGTATTCCAGAAAGCAAAATGATGACCATTGAGCGTGAGCCATTCTGACAACTTCTGACAACTTCTGACAGCCAAGCAGAAGAGTTCGCCCGCCAGGCCACCACCTAGTGTGAAGCAGGAAACGCAAACAAAACAAGCCTTAAGCCAAGGCAGAATCAAGAATACCTTGATCGCATTTCACATTCTCATCCAGACTTCTGACTTGGTGCTTTCAAGCTGCAGGTGAGTGTTTGGCAATCAGGTTCTCAGTGATGCAGGTCGTTCTTTGGCTTCCTCGTTCCACTGGCTGACCGACGTTTGCAACTTCCGATCATGGATCAGTGGTTTGTTGATTGTTTTTGTGGGGCAACTGTGTGATCAAATCTCCTTGACTGGGCGCATAACTGTAGACTTCTGCTGTTTTGGCAGATGATGCCATTTGTGCGCCGGATCGGCCACTCACAGTGGAGCCGCCATGTTTGGAGATGTTTGGCTCCAGCACCAGCTTGCATCGATGCTGTTCTGCTCTTTCCGCACGAGATCTGGTTGTGAAGAGTGCAGACGGTTCTGATACAACACTATGGGAGAATCGTCCTTGTGCCAGGAGCCCGGGTGGTCACCACGTGCCTGGCATGTGTCGGAGGGCGAGCAGCCGTTGCCCCAGTTTGATTCAGTTGATCTCTCTCAGATCGCGGTGCACACGTTTGATCACTAGCGTGATCTTAGATGTTGGCGTACTCTATACTGAGAGCCTGTGATTCTGTGGACCTCTCACCACTCCTTGGCGAACGGCATGCCGCTTTAGGCAAAGTGACGGACGTCGCCAGACTGCTCATTGCATTTGCGCATGCTGTTTTGCCTATCAACCCGAACAAGCCCGTGCTTTTTTATCGAAAGGATTGTGAAATCAAAACTTGGCTGCCACAATTGAGAGAGAGGCACAGATAGGGACAGGACGCACGCCTACCGCGCTCCCCCCCGCCTAGTGCATATACTCCGAACCATACTCAGTCTTAGGGTTGGTATTTATTGTACGACCCGAACACTAAGGGGTGGTATATAATAGGATGCTATTGAAATCTTATTAAAGTAGAATAAAAGTCGACTAAATTGAATGAAAGGCCGATGAAGTCTAATCAAAGCCGTAATGAAATCGTAATAACACCGTAACCGAAACCAAACCATTTGAACATGTCTTTAAAAGCCATTGAAATCTCATGAACATCTGAATAAAACCATGTAAAATCAATTCAACAGCGTAATTCATGGAATCAAAATCTAATTATCGATTAAAATCAATTGACATTTAATTCGAACCTGAGTACAAACTAATCAAAAAAGATTTCGAATCGCAATAAACCCAATTCAAAACGCTTTCGAATTCTGCGTAAATTCTGTTCTACAAGCCATGGAAAAGGATCATACTCGGGACCCACCCTAATTCAGAGGATCCGAGCCGTAATTGACTGTAGTCATGGCACTTTCAAAAGTAGTCTTGGGGCCAGATTTACGAATTTGGAATTCTGGGGAACCAGTATTTTATGTTCGGGGGAGGCTTGAATATGAGGGGGAGGGGATGTGCGAAGATGGAAATTGCCTCTTAGATGCCCCGTTTTTGAAGCTCTTGAGCTGCGACAGCGAGGGTAGTCGATTGTGCAGAGGTTCTAGTAGTATTCGCCATCCTCATCCTCCACGTACTTCTGTGGTGGATGTTCAGTGGAGATCAGGGGCTGCTGGCAAAGACTAGGACTAATGTTTGGCCTTGGGGATGCTCCTTGTCACAGCTCCATGTCACATGACTGGAGGTGGGATGTCGCAGAATGTCTTCAAGCCCCCAGCTACTTGTAACAGCTCTGCCGTACATGCAAAAGTTCTGTTTGCCATTGGTACTCTGAAGAGTGTGAGGAAACTGTACTTGAAAAAGACATGGCCCTTTTCAGCTCGGTGCAGGATGGCCTGCGAGTCGCGGAATCGTGTCAAGGATAATGGCCACACTATCCGATATGACAGCCTGTGGCTGAGCTGTTACACGTGCAGCATGCTGGTGCAGGAGTTTACACTCAACTGAAGTATGCGGGAGAGTGTATGCCTGTGCACTCTGTGGTGACCAAGACTGGGACCGCAATTGGTGCTGGGTGGGCGTCAAGGACGTTGGCCGTCCCCAACAGAAGGGAAACATATGCCTGCATTCGCAAGCTTTTGTTCGGACCTCTGTACCTGGGACTTTCCTGCATGTCAGATCTTGGAGCAGTCTCCTGACATGGGCCAGGAGCAATGCCATTCAAACCTGAAAACTCCGAGGTCCTGGGCAACGCCCTCTGGTTGCAATAACAGAGCAATCAAGATGTGCCAGGAGAACAGGCGGCATTCCTGTGGCTAAGATTGGTTTGCTATGCAAGTTGATTGTGCTGCATCTGAGATGGCGCAAAGAAGCTTTTAAGAATGGTCGGCTCCTTAGAATGCCAGCCATTTGTGAAGCTGTTGGGCATTCAGTGCTTTGCTACGTCCACGTCTGCCTGTGAACTAATTTTGTCAGTGGTAATTTTCCGCGATAGTGTACTGCTTGGCCAGCCATGTATCAAGGGTCAACAGGTGCCATCGACACTCTCTGTATGTCTCTGCTCAGACGGCATTGGAGAGGAGTTCTGCATCAAGCCAAGGTTCATTGCACGAACGGCATAGCAGCCTCTTTGTATAAAAGAGGCTCACAATAGCATTCATAATAAAGTGCCCTCATCTTACTGGAGCCTCAAACATCTCTGTTTCGAGAAACTTCCAAGCGTCACCCAGTGCTGCCCAGCTCGAAACAGAAAACAAACAGCAACGGTCATGGCATGCTGTGGTTTATGATGGTTTATGTGTAGGGCTGACCTAAAACAACCACGAGCCACCTCAAATGATATGCTCCCCCAAACATTCCTAGGAATGGCACCTTCGCCGGAAGATGCTCCTTTCTCTGGACTCGAAAATGAAGAGGCGCTGTAGGAATGAAGAGACTTCACCGGAACTTGCTTTTTTCCCAAAAGCACCTGGTGGATTGCTCCTCCACTGTTAGGCTGCTAAGAGGAGCTATAGTTATAGTTTCAAGAGGGAGGAGTGTCTCGGCAGGCGCTGCCTAACCGGCTCTTTTGTGCTCTTGCTGTGGTACAGTTTGTATCTCAAGAGCGTCAATAGTTTTTGGGGCGCCGTGGAAGTTGTTTTTTGCGATCAGGTTCTCCATGAATGCGCATTCCGCTTTCAGAGGATTCTTTCAGTATGACTTGAATTCCTTTCAGTACCTTTCAGTTGTGCTGCGGCTCGTGCTCCGCATGAATTTGCGTCCAAGGCGTCTAAATCATGTGCCAAAGGGGGCCTATTTTTTCAAAGATTTTTTTGTTTTATTTTCATTTTTTTTGTTTCTGTGGTTCCTG
>CAJNIZ010009979.1:21642-35631 GCA_905231905.1 Symbiodinium pilosum
ACGAGCTCTCCCTTGAATTTTTTCTCATTTTGATTGCCAAATCAAGCTCTCGCCTGAGACTTTCCATGAAAACAAGCCAAAAAAACAAAAAAACAAAAATTCTAAATTGATTTTGCATCCTTTGCCAAGTGTCAACTTTCTCACTTTTCCGTCGCTTTCATGAGCTCATTGCAGACAACCATGCTTTTGTGAGGGAAGGTGCTTTCCGTGCGACTGTTTTGACAACCGTTTGTTGCTGGCCAGTTGTGCGACGGCACAAAGCACGGCATCCCCAAGCCCTACCACCCTGATGATGCAGCTTGGCCTTGTTCATGGCAATGCCAGACGTACTGTTTCATTTGTCGTTCTACGAACTGTGCAGTCTTCAAACATATTCCTTGCACTGAGCTGTGGAACGGAAAGCCTTGGCTCAGCATCTGTTCTTGCAATTATGGGCATCTGCGAGTGTCAGAGAAGACTGATGCTCACAGAGCTCGTGAGGCCAAGCGAGCTTCGGCTTGGTTTCGCAAGCATGTGAAGGCATGCTTTGGAGACTTTGTACATGTGCAGAGCTCTTAGCGGACCGTAGCCTCTTTGAGAAGTTCCTTTTTCAATGGTACAAATGGGATATGACCAGGCCGATACGAAGGATCTTACGGGACGTTGAGATTTTGGAGGTCGCTTCTCCTGAAATCAACCAACATTTGAGAGTTGAATTGCCAGGTCTGTATTCAGGGCATCGAATTTTGCGTCAAGATGTCACATGTCAGTGGATTCCAGCTAGGGATGGGCGCCACAGCAATCATCCCGCTCTGTTGCGAAGGAGAAGAAGGTTTGCATTGCCAGCCATACATTTGATGTGAAAGATTGTGCAGGTTTATGTTCTCAACCTGCCCAAGTTCTACAACCGCGCCAGCCTCTGCTAGAGGGAGACGTCGATGTCATGAATTCTTGTGTTCTCTTTATGCACAGCAGGACAAAGGCCTGGGGAAGCAGCGCTGCTAACTAGAGAACTGCATTTGGAAAAGAAAGGTCTGAATCGCGATGCGGCCAACATGACGCAAGCTGCATCTCCTCGCATCATCCTCACAGTCCACTCGAGAGATTACAAAAACTATACAAGATCATCACCTCATGCCATGCTACAGCATCCCGTTCTTTCCATTCCTTTAATGCTTGTGTCTGTTTACGCGCGCTGCATGGAATCCTAATCTACTTTTGGAATTATTGCATACGGTGATTGCATACGGTCACTATTTACATTTTCTATTCCTATTTGTTCTTTGCGGGTACTGTTACTGAGTACCATTGCTAGTACTAAGTTCCCTTACAATTGCCATTTAGATTTGCTGTTTACTGTTACTATTTACTATTCCCATTGACTATTGCTATTTATTATTCGCCAGCATTATCGCAACTGCTATTTACTGTTATCATCACTATTACTATTTACGACTTACTCTGTTACTCTTTACTCGATTATTGGTATAAAGTATCATACTATTACTTCGATTTACTTTCTGTTTACTATTGCTACTCACTATTACTATTGGCTTTAGCTATTTGTATTCCTATGAACTGTTGCTATGACTATCACTATTTAGTCGTCACTTGCACGCGAAAAGATTGAGTGGGTCCTGACTTGTGCGCAAAATTCCGAGGACGCTCCACACGACTGAACGGGGTCGTCACTTTTTCCCAGATTTTGATGATGCTCCAAGCGCCAGTGCTCTGACACTCCGCGTAAGGGGTGCCACTGGCACGCAAAAATCCAAGCACGCTCCACGCGCCAGCGTTCGGACACCCTACCACCACTGACAGGGACTTGCGAGCAACACTGTGAGGGTCGTCAGTTGCGCCAAAAGACGCTACACGCACCAGTGCGATTTTGAGGTGAGGCGGCGGCTCCCGCTGGCCGTGCCCCGTTCATCAAAACATACAAAATTTTGCAAGAGACATATAGAGCCTGAGAGCAGCCTCACGACAATTTCATGACAGCCTCACGACAATCATGCAACAGCTTCTTCACATTGTACCAACCACCAAGTCATCAATCAAACCTCACGCCATCCTATCAACCAACCTCATGCCATCCTATTAGACAATCACCTCTGCTGAACAACCGTTCGCTCTGCTAGCAGGAAAAATAGATTTGAGCAGTTGCAGGGCTTGACGGCCGGGTCTCAGACATGTGCGAACAGCTTCGGAAAAGGTGGAAACGATTCTTGTCTCGACGGAAAAGGTCACAGTGCTGTGCGGATTCAATGCGGATGCACATCATTTTTTCCTTGCAGGCAGATTCTTGTCAGCAACTGCCGACAGGGATTTCCCTAAGATCTTGACAGGCTGCAGTCAAGATTTGACATGTGTTGCTGCTTGATGCAGCAACAGGAGATGTCAATACATAAAGCATGGCTGTAGTCGTTAATCCTGTTGTCAGACGTAGAACTAAGCGATTAACAGAGCGCCGTTTTGTTACATTTTAGCAGCCTGCAAGATTCAGGCCGAAAAGTATGGCGTATGACAGGGCGAGGATCACTACTTTCTGTTGTCGGCAACTCCTTCACAGGCATATTGTATAACAACTATACAAGTGGGGTACAGCACTTCATATGCCTGCTTGTTCTTCCTGTTGGCTTGCTCATCTGCATCACGCTGCTAGACTTGAAGAGCCCTAGTTTGGTTTCGTTGTGCTTTGTACTAGTTTTGTTTGTGCTGTTGCTGTTTCTCGATGTTACCTTTACTTTGACTCTCAATGTCTCCTACGAGCCCAAAAACGCAGCAAAGTTTGCATTCTTTGAGGGCATGCTGCTGTTGAAGCTCAGAGGAGAGCTGCAAGCTTGCTGGGCACCGGGACTTGCAGCTGCCCAGCGTGTAAGCATATCTTTTGCAGCTTCGCTGCTTTGATTGCAGCATTAACAGGGATGTTTAATCAAAACAGGGCCATTTGGTTTTCTGCAGCTGTTCCAGCGTTGGCAGGGGCAAGTGAGCAAAACCGAATCGCTTTATTTCTTTAATTACATTGTTGGCAGATGCGACCGTGTGACAGAGCATGGAGCTGGTTTGATTGTTTGGAGCGGACAGTAAGGTGATTCTACCAGCATATGCTGGATCTTTGTCCGCAACCTCATTATCGACGGGACTATCTATCAAGCAGGTCTTTTCAAATTGCTTGTCTTCATGCTGAGCAGAAGACTGTCTTCGAATAGCGAGCGGATGGTTGCCTTGAAATTCCTCGCGTGAAAATAGATGTGAAGACCTAAGGCAAGCCATCTGAACCAGTGAGTATTCAAGGATACAGTAGTGGTGAAGCTTGTCGACAGCCACCGAGTCAACTGGGGCTCAGGCAATGTCCAGATCTTCCAAATGCAATCTGACTCCTTCGGACGCAAAGTAATACCGAAATTCCACAAAATCAACCTTAAGGCTCCCAACAAGGACGAGAACCAGGCCGCGTGTTTGGGAGAACCTTTTGAGAGGCAGCAGCTGAACTTGGGCAGACAGGATCTGCATGACAGAGGAGGGCCAACAGCAAGTTAAGGAAACAAAGCCGCACTTGAAGCAGAGGAAAGGTTGGCGGAGGAACATCACGACATGACCCACAGCGGTGCAGAACGAGCGGCGGCAGCAAACGCAACAACAGCCCGTTCAAGTGGAGCAACCTTGAGTACCGGAAGCGGTGATTAGAGTGGCACTGGCCTAGTGAAATCCAACAACGAGCGCTGCCGAGATGATCCTAGGAGAATGATAGCAGAGCCCAGCGCCATGATTCGCACACCAATGTTGCGCTAGTGTATGCTGCCGGCCTCACCTATGGTCCTTTCGCATTATAGGGAGCAACGATTGACAAAGCGGGGGAAGCAACAAGCTGATGTTTGAACCGCAACATGTAACCTATAGTCGCGCATCGTCTTGTCATCTCGCAACACAGAGGAGTTTCTACTTTCACCCCTGTATTGAACCAGCATTCTTGGATCTTTCACGAATCACTGTACTACAGGAGACTGCTACTCGTGCGTGCATTTGGGAATCCTGGATGTCACGTATGCACTTTCAACGACCAATTTTCCGCTGGGGCCCGTATGAGAAACTTGTGCATCGGGGAATCCCGCGTGAAGAAAATTCGCAAAGGCGTTGCTTGCGCCTGGTCTCTTGCCAGCCCCTGAAGCAAAAAACGTCGCCTTCTTGCCCGGCTAGGCGGACAAGCTACCCTGTTCGCGTGAGGAGCAGCCCCACTGCAGCGCACAATGCTGGCTGGGTCCTGGCTGGGTCTGTCCGTGAACACATCACATTGTTGTGGGTTGCGCATGGATCAAGTGCAACGACAGGCTACTACCATTCAGGAAGGAGGCACGAACATGACTTTGGGGCCCATTGCAATGCGATTTCTGTTGATTTCCCAACAGGCCACAAGCCTCCTCAGCAAATTGGGACATGGTTCAGTCCCTCCTTCGTTTTCCGTGTGAGGAAACTGACAGGAAGGACTTTTTCCCCAAGCCTGTCCAGTGTGCTATGTTTCAGTTGGTCCTCCAATTCTCTGCTAATGTAGCAAACCCTTTCAGAAGTGAGGGGCCCTGCCGAGCAACTGCATGCTAAAAGCTTGAGCAAGCTTTCGCTGAATGTGTCATTGGCTGTGTGTCAAAGGCTGGGACGTTGTTTCGAAGCGCCTGTGGGAGCTCGGGATCGCTGCAGAGCGGGTCATTGGAGTTGACATGCAGGAGTTTCGTTTTTGCCCCATGGCTATGGCTATGATTCTTCTGCATCAGTAAAGTCCCGAGTCGCTTAGCAGATGACCTGGTCAGGAACCTGGTAGCTACAACGATGCCAAAGCCAAAGGCCGCTGTTTACAGGCTATAGTGTGTCTCTCACCCTGCCGCACCTGGCTGCATGCACATTTTCCCGCCTCCTGGACCGCTTCACATGATTGCATTAGGGACACGTGCTGCGGTAGTATGCAAGTTCGACCCACTTTTTATTGCAGACCTACAGGACAAGCAGACCCCTTCTCCCGCATAGACTCCTCCTCGGAGCACCTTGAAGACTCCGCTGGAACCCAAAAGTAGTATACATTTAAAACAGTGTATCAATTCACTCCGCAACATGACCCATGCTGCGTTCTCTTTTCGCGGATGTTGGGACTCCTGAAAGGCCCTGAGGCCACAGTAGGTCGAAACTTTGTTCCTGGCGATGCAGGGAATCCTTGCAGGACTAACAGCTTTTTCTGGGTTATGTTAGGTGATGCTTTTGCTGTAGTCTTGCGGCTTGACGAATTTTTCATCAGACCTCGGCGATCCTGCAACCGCTTTTTTGCCTTGTGGTCATGGTTCAGGCTGGATCCCCCGCGGCTTCGACATCGGCAAAACACAGGCACCTCCGACAGTTGTTCCTTGCCATGTTGGATTCTTGCGCAAAACCCACTGCTTTTAAAACATGGGATTTCTCTAGGCTTGCCTGCTGTTGCCTTTTGGCGTGTGAGGCCCTGTGCCGAGCACAAGCAAAGCTCGTGTTTTCTCGTTCAAGCTTTGCGGAGGGTGGTTTCATCCCACAGCAACAAGGAGCTCTGCTGTCGATATCCGTTGCGCCCGTGTGTGCTACCGATCTCCGTTACTTTGCGACCAATGCGGTGCAGCGGTGGTGCATGAGCGTTTTTTTGAGCTGGCGCAGCTTTAGCTGTGGAAAACTTGTCTGAAAGCGTTCTGCCACCAGTTGCCAGCATGGTTTGCAAGGTTCAAGCCTGCTGCTGCGCAGTAGCAATTCTCATGTCTTCCCGCGTACTAGATGTCTGATCGTTTGCTTTGAGTATGCTACCAAGGGCAGCCAAATCCCCTGAGACCTATTAACCACTGACCATTCAGTATGTGATCGCTAACCTCACCCAGATATACTTAGCCTCAATCTCTCCAAGATTGAGGGCTGTCTCACGGGCTCACACCATCTTCGTGCGGAGGCAAAAGCCTTTTCCCCTGAGCAACAAGTGGGAAAGATTCTTGGGACTGTGGGCTGTGCCGGTGCCTCAGCGCCTCATGCCTTGATCAGGCCTTGGAGCATTGGGGCTGCAATCCCTTGACTTAGGGACTGAAAAACAAGAGCAACTGATACAAGTACTTTATCTACTATACTGCACAATCCTACTTTCCATGTACCTCAGTGTGAAGTGACCGGACACTTGGAAAAGCCTTGCTTAAGGCGGCGGCGCACTTCAAAGCTCAAGGGCAGATCTTGTACGAGAAGCCCACGCTGGGGCTGGTACTCGAGGTGTGCAAGCGGCAAGATGTGTTGCTGAGTCATGTCCTGAAAGCATTGCCAACTCTGAACCCCATGTAGTCACTTGGACCATGAACCTCCAAAGGCAGGCTTGTCGAAGCAGCCTTTGGTCTGCACAAGTGCAGATGAACCAAACCTTACGTGCAATTAAGATGTCAAGGCCCCTTCGCAGAAACGTAGAGTTACGGGATGGCAGCAACCATCCACATTTTTTTTTCAAGCCGTGGCAAAAGACAAGGACTGGACAACCCACTCTAGGCCTGTTTATACCCTGAAGCCGGATGGTCTGTCTGCAAGAGTCGACACCACCAAGCCTAAGCTGTCAAGCGAGAACCGGCAAAAGGGTATTTGTTAGAGACTTGCAATGTCCGCGCCATGTTTTCATTTCTTACCTCGCTGCGGTTTGAACGCTTTTTTGCTATCAGGTCCTTGTAAGTCAACAGTGAAGCTGCATGTACCTGGATGGGGGAGTACCACGAAGCTACATGAGACTGCATGCACATATTGTTGCGCGAGCAGACAAAAATGGCTTGGTACACGGCGTTGAACTCAGTATGTAGCAAAGGACGATTCCTGGCTCATGGACGACTTTGTGGTCCAACTGTGGCGCATTGTGACTCAGGAGCTTCATCGGTTAGTCATCATGGATATTACAGCTTCAATGCACGTAAGCCATATCAAGCTGATCACACCGCAGCGGCCTGTGATCTTTTTAAAGCTGCCTACTGGTAGGTAGGTGAGTGAAAGCAGTCGCGCTGTCGTCGCACCTTTGGATCTGTAAAGCATGATTGAAAAGAGTTTTGCCTGTGGTCTTACTGCAAGAATGTAGAAGTACAGCAAAAAGCTTGTAGATTCACACAAGTCAATATACTCATGACGATAAGGGGGATCGAACTGGCTCACTGCAGGCTTTGTGTCCTAGTCAAGAGCCCCAGGAGCTGCCATGTGATTGGGACGTGCTGCAGCTGCTGGGTCGGTGTTCCTATGGCAAGTGTGCCGCTGTCCGAGTTTGCCACAGTCGCGTATTAGTCATGTCGCACAGATGCCAAGACCTCTCGGTCGCTCCCGCTCTACAAACAGCACTTAGGTATCAGAGCACTTAGCAAGGATTCAGCCGGATGCCAACGAGCCCAAGCGGACACCGAGCATCCTGCGTTCTCTTGGGTTTGGATTGTAAGCCGGTGCAAGTAGTTTACCCCACACACTACATTTAAACGGTCTCCGACTTCATGGAGCAGGGTGCATTGGTTGGAGGTTGGATCTTATGGGTTGGGTTGCGTGACTCGCTTTCTATTTTGCCATTTGGACCTAGTTGGCCTTAAGTTTCTCTGCTACTTCACATTTATTTTCCACTTGCGTAGCTGTCCAAGAGTTTTTGTTACTGACAAGAACAGCGAGTGGATGGAATGGTGATTTGTTGTTAAGTTTCAGGTCCGCAGTGTCCCTTTCGCCATGAGATGCTTGAAACTTTTTGACCAAGGAAGCTTGCTTCGAGTAGCGCGAGATGTTTAGGTTTGAACGCAGTCCGTTTCAGGAACCATGACGGAAATTCAGGAACCATGATTCAGGAACCACCGAGGCGCGTTTCAGGAACTTGGAAGGCGCATTTCAGGAACTTCCAAGGCACATTTCAGGAACTTGCCAGGTGCATTGCGGCAACTTAGAAGGCCGAGCGCCGATCAGCAGTGCCGTCTCAGAGACGGTGCAGCCGCCGTCAGAGGGGCAAGAGAGGATTTTTCAGCAGGTTTAACGGTCCAGATTGTCATCAGACTCCAAGAATAGAAGCCCTGCATAGTCTTGCCATATAAACTACCGAATTACACAACCCCTTACAGAGTCCTAGGTGTGCTGCTGAAACACAGTAGCCTTATGAAGCCGAAGCCAGTAGCCTTGTGAAGCCCTGTCCTGGTAAAATTTCCCTAAACATTTGCGTGGGAATTACACAGTCTGCCAGCTGCACAGTTAGGTGGAAAGCCAGCAAAAAGCGGAACAGCTGGCAGGGAGGGAAGGCTAGGGGTAGGGTAGGGTGGTGGGTGGTTAGGGTAGGTTAGGGGAGGGCAGGAGGGTGGGAGGGGTGGGTGGTTCGGGAAGGTTAGTAGAAGGAGGGCGGGTGGTTAGGGTAGGTTGGGGTGTGGGAGCGTCGTGGGTGGTTAAGGTAGGTTAGGGAAAGCATGGCGGGGTGGGTGTTTAGGGAAGGTTAGGGCAGGGTAGATAGGGTTGGGTGGTCAGGGTACGGTAGGTTGGGGTAGGGGAGGGGTTGTGGGTAGAGAGGAGGGTGGTGGGTGCTTAGGCGGTTTGTTGGTGTGTTTAAGAGGGTGGGTGGTGTTCGGGTAGGTTGGGGCAGATGAGGAGGTTTCGGTGGTTAGGGTAGGGGTGGGTGGTTAGGGTAGAGGGGGACGGTTGTGGGGCGAGCCGAGCCGACCCGACCCGACCCGACCCTACCCTACCCTACCCTCCTACCCTGCCCCACCCCTACCCGCTACGCTTTCGCACGCCGCTGTGGGTGGTTAGGGCAAGTCAGGGGTGGTTAGGGTAGGTTATGGGCAAGGTTAGGATAGGGCAGGGTGGTGATAGGGTAGGGTAGGGCGGTGGGTGGTTAGGGTAGGGGTCAGTTGTGGGTAGTTATTGCGTGGTGAGGAGGGTGGGTGGTGTTAGGGTAGGTTGGAGCAGAGGGTTGTGGGTGGTTAGGGTAGGTTAGGGGGGGGTTAGGGAAGTAGGGTAGGGCAGGCTGTGGGTCGTCCACCTTACCCTACCCCCAGCGCGACCCTCCCGCGCACACCCATAAGGTGCGAGTGCGAGAGGGTAGGGTAGGGCACAGCAGGAGGGCGTGCGAGATAGGGTATAGGGTAGACGCAGCAGGGCGTGCGGGGGTCGAGCAGGGGGGGCATACGAGAGGGTAGGGCAGGGTAGGGGGGCGGGTGTGAGAGTAGGATAGGACTGTACAGAGGGCCTGCCCGGCCCTGCCCTGCCCTACCTACCCCGACCCTACCCTACCCTACGCTACCACCCTACACTCTCGCACACCCCCTGCACCCACCCCGCCCTTCTGCGCCCTCTCCTGACGGTTTCCGAAACGCGCCTCCATGGTTTCCGAAACGCGCCTCCATGGTTCCCGAAACGACTCGCGCCCTTTAGGTTTTCATGTTGCAACCATGCTCCGCAGGATATGCCATGAAGGTGTAAACTGGGGTGGGGGCCTCAGACCGACAGAAATGAGCCACTAGCATCCCAAAGTCTTACACGAACCTTTCTCATTTGCACCTGCCTTGGCATGAGCAGGTATGCATGGTGTACTCTACCGAACTGAGCATCTTGAAAAGATTCAGGTGCGGGGCAGCTGCCATCTGTTTTTTCTTTTTGCTGCATGAGAAGGGTTTTGGGAGTTTCACGTAAAGGTCTTGGTCCCGCAAGCTCCATTTTGTCATGAGAAGCGTTGCAGGCCTGCAAAGTTTTGTTGACAATCCACCTTTTGGCCCTCAATGCAGCCACTTGCTGGTGCGGCCTTGACCCTGTTGTCGACCCCAAGTTTTGAAAGCAAACGTCGAAAGCTTGAAGAGATTGGCGGTCGAGAACTGCTTGCATCTGCGCCCTCCCGCGCAAGCAGATGGCGTTGTGCTGCCAAGCGGCTGTAACTGGTGTTTCGGCAGTGCTGCCCGCAAGGTGGAATGCACCTTTCAGCGCCTCAAACTTCATCGCTCGTCTGCCATGTTGGCTCAGCCCTTCCTCATGGAGAACTGCTCATTATGTCTGATGTTGGGTTGCAAACTAACGGTCAGTTCACCAAGGAGTCCCGTGACAAGTTGCTCCGGAATCGAAACCTCTTTGAGCAAGCTCGAAGCCCCTAAGACTGGCCTGTATGATAGTGAATGCCACTCGAAAATTGGTGGAAGGCCTGACGTTGCCAAGCGGAGTGAGAAGAAGGTTTTGATGCAATTTGTTTGATGCCTGGTAGTGTATATGTATATATATTTTATATTATTTATATGATATATATGTTTAAACATTATTTGTCTTGCATATGTACGATTACCATGTATACATGTACGGATAGATGCACTCAGAAAATGTCGCCCTCTGGGAAGCGTGTCGCCTGTTATGGTGTCATGACACTGGCTCACGTGATTGTGCGCTCACGAGATGCTTCATCAGACTTTCTGCAGTGTGGGTCAACGCGCTTGGCGTTCTGGCCGCTCCTGCACCACCCCTTTTGAGGCAGAGAAGCGAACGTCTCTGTCGCCAGCTGTCGCAGTCTGGCCTCAAGGAAGCAAACGTTCGCCATAGATTTCTGCTTGCTCCTCCCAAGGCCGACATTCTCGGTGCAGTCTACACATATTGGTAGCTGATGTGATCCTTATAGTGAATGCATGGATACGCAACATGCTTTTGCGGCACCGGGCAACAGCCTTTACTGAAGGCATCGTCCCCTTCATCGCTCGACGGAGCGCAGTGCTTCTTAGGATGGAGCCGTCTGTTGCGGTCCATAGAAAATGTGTGAAGCGTGTCGGCGGTTGCTATGCGCGTGGCTGCATGTGAAAACCGTGTGGTAAGCATGCTAGGCTCCCAAAACTTGATGCTGCAAGAGAACCACTGCGGCATCCAGAAATTGGCGAACGCACATTTAGGTTTTACTCTGTCGCCAAAGTGAGCAGGCTTCAAGTAGTGCTGATATGGTTGCAGGCCGTGGCACAACGGGGATTTCTTTTTTATTGGAACACGCATGTGCACGTGGATCTCGTAGCGCCAACGCTAGACAATCTAGACAGCTAAGCCGTGTCTACGGTTCCCAAGCCTCACGGTGTGCATACTGTAGCTGAAGTATCAGATGATTGTGCCTTCCTTCCTGCTGCATCCTCTTGCATGTCTTCAGCCCTTGCTTGCGCCAGTGGAAGTGGAAGCAGACCGTCTTCAACCCTGAAGTGCCTCATTGCCTTGAACCTTGTCTAACATTACCGATAGTGAGCCCGTAAAGTCGGCGGTTGCTCAGATTTCTGTAGTAGATGCTCTCATGATGTCTGCAGCTGCAAAATGATTTCCAAGGATATCGATGCAAGAACCTCAGACAGCAGTGGGTGCCAGTTTAGCACTAACGCGAGCTCAGTGACTGAGTGACAACAGAGATCTAACTACAAGTACCACATCAATCGTCAAAGAGCTGCCGGGAGAGCGCGTGAACCTGGCAAATCCGTCACTTGTCCAATGTAAGAAGAAGGCATCATGCTGCAAACAGCACCAACCCATTTCTTGTTATCATTTTTTTCGCGTGCCCAGGTTGCTTTGGCCAGCATTTCTGACGAGGTACCGTGCATCATGGTTTATCTGCTGCACGAAAGATATTTCCTGAGCCTGTCCTCTCATCTCGTCCGTCGTGAAGGTGGCTCATGTCTAGTTTTTTGGTTGCTTTGTTGGATCTGTCTGCAGAGTTTTCGGCTCAGAAATCCATCCTGCGTGTTGGGGTCACCAAGGGTCATCGCAGTCATCTAGTCAGATCAAATGGGGATAGCGTTGCCTGAGCTGAGCGTGGAAGCAGATTACGCGGTGGAAGGTTCCAAGCTGGAAACGACCAAGAGCCCTTTACCGACTGACAGGGCAGCAGCGGTGCTGTTGAGTGGCCTGTTTTCACCTCTTACCCTGAAGTGGAAAGTTGAACTCGACAACGGCTTCAGTGCATCAGTCACCAAAGATCTTTAGCAGAAATGTTGTTTCCTTCACGATCTTAGTTGTTGGTCTGTGTGTGGCACACGATAGTTCAAGAGATGCACGCCCGTTACCAAGGTCAGCGCACAAGTCTCGAAGGATCTCACCATGTGGCCACCGGAGTGGGTACATCTGAGCATAACACGCTCGGAGGACTGCAGTTTCCGTGCGTTTTGCTTACATGGCCCTTGTGCAGTCATCTGTCTGCTGATCTTGGTTTCAACCATGCACCTCTGCTGAAATGAGAAAGTGTTGTCGTCTTCCAAAGTGAGATCTCTTTGCTGGCTGTGTGGCTTGCTTTTGCGAAAGTGAGTTAACGGAACAGAGACGGAATTGCTGCCAGGAGGATGTTCTGGGTTGCATGCGGCAGTCTGGTTGGGAGATCAAGCTGCCTTCTCGAAGCTTGCTGAAATTCGATATTTGGCCAGCTAGGTTGAACTTTGTGTTGCATTCGCCATTGTGCTTGCAATCGTCGAGAGTCTTATAGTGAACGTTTCTTGGGGTTAGCTCACTGCAAACCATTTCAACATGGCCTATAAAGTAATGCTTAGCGCTAGAGATGCATGCTGTGCAGGTCAACGTCCCGACTCATCACGAAAGAATAGAGATTATGCCCTTAGCCTTTACCAAGTCAAATGCAGATCTTGCCAGCATCAAAGCAGCGCCACAGCCGCATGCCAAAGCTTAACAGCCGCAGAGAACAGGCGTCGGCTTTCTTCACCAAGTGTGCTTCGTGCTATCAACAGGGCTGCGTAGTTTACATTGAACACCTTCAATGTGAATAAGTGCTGCTGAGAAAGTCAGAACTTGCTGTCAACAGAGATTCAACTCACGACTTATTGCAGCCTGCTGCTAAATCTTTAGGCAAAATGTTGCTGCAGACGGCTGTCGCTAAATCAGTACATCATGCAAATGGTTTGCTGCATGCGCACAACCAGCTGTTAACACTCAGCGTCCTGCCATAGGAATCCCACAAGCGTGTCTGCCTCTACCTCTAACAGAGCTTCCTGTATAATCTAAACAGAGGTGTTTGTAGTGGGCCTCCTGTGTAAGTACAAGAGGAGCTTGCTTCCGCTAGGCATAGAAAACTCTCGTTATTGCGAACAGCGATATTAGCACAGTCGTTGCCTTGCACGTAAGCTGAACTGCATTGCCTTTGTCAGGTAAGCCTTGAACACAAGCTGCTGTTGTATGGTAAACGCAACGAGTTTGCTGCAAGCACTGATGTTTACATTCCAAGAAATTCCAAGCATGTATGCATGCTTGAGGTCACAGCCCTTCTGTGAGCAAACATAAGCGGGGGCTTTGCGTCCGCATGCCGGCAGAGAGAGAGAGAGAGCAAACATAATCTCTTGAAAAAGAGCAGTGGGCACTAATCACACCTTAGGTGATGTACGCAGTTGTGTTTGTGTCAAGATTGAATTTGAAGCAAGCAGCACCCTTGCATAGGACCATCCTTTTTACAACAAACGAAGTTTTCTGCAAACGGAGTGTTTGCATCAGTTGCGTTTGCATGTAGACATTTCTCTCCGATAACAGTAGCCGGTAGACGTACCCGTTCACGTAGATCACTCTGGCATGTAAGCAGCCCTGTGTCCAGAGGCGGGGCTGGCTGAAACCTCGAGTCCTTACTAGCACACGTGAAAGCGCGCAGCTCTTCTCATGGATTCTGCCTAGATGCACCCTAACCTGGTCCGCTAAAAGTTGTTCGATGAGTGCTTGGAAGGCGTTCTGCCATCGCAGCTTGAACGGATCTTGACCGGTGCAAATGCGACAGGTAGTGACTTGATTGCTCATGTGTTTGGGCTGGGACGAGTTGCGCAGGATCTGTGAAAGTGCATCAGTCCTGATGTTCGTGCAAGATCCTGCAAGGCAGTGTCGAAATTGAATCGCAAGCCGCTCCAATCCAAGGCAGCTCTCGCTGTCTCAGAGAGGACGACCCAGTCAGCTCCGCCAAGGAGTTTCCGAAGTCAGACCTTCCTGCGTCAATGGGCCCCCCCTCTTTATTTGCCCGCACCAAATCCCCACTAATTCGAATGTGATGCGTATAGC